>JAANDH010001355.1:0-64268 GCA_011799765.1 Nymphaea thermarum | reverse complement strand
TTTTTGGGAGGATGAGAGAAGAAGTTCATACCAACTGCCTGATCCAATTTCTCTCTCTCTCAAACTGTAGAAGTATCTCCCTCCCCTTACCTTTTCCCCGTCTTCCCCTCTTGTCTCTCTTCCTCCTCCATTCTCTCCCTCTCCCTCTCTGTGACTGGTGATGCCCAGGACCAGTCATTCATGCCACAGTTGACAAACATGTACTCTCTCTCTCTCTTTCTCTGTCTGTCTGTCTCTATATCCGAAATATTCTGAAACTCTGGTCCTGTGAGCAGTAGCGGAGCCAGAAAAATTGGCTGGCGTGGGCAGGCGCCTTCAGTACATATAGCAGTGGCACTGTTACCCCCACCCGTCACCTTGTCGGAAAAAAGCAAGCAAAGGGAGAGAGATGTGCAGTCCAAATAGTGTAATTAAAATTAAAAAAAAAAAACACTGTCTGTCATTTTTATATATTTTTTTATATATATTTGGCTTTTGAGATGAGTAATTTCACAAATTGCCATTCAAATCTTACGTTTTTTATTTGAAAGCGGTGGTTTGGGACTTATGGAGAAAACTTAAATGTCTACCTTTTAGGTCTAAAACGTCAAGTTTTATCTCGTATCAAATTTTTTATTTTTAATTATTTTTGGGAATTGTGGTGGGCTGGCGTGGGCAGGCGCCCACACCTGCCCCACGCTGGCTCCGCCACTGCCTGTGAGGGTTGATAGAGAGAAGGCGTTGAATCTGAATTTCGGGATCCCCATATCGACGGCAGATGCGTTACAGGACCTGCCAGCAACCGAAAATGTTCAGCCGTACACCGATTCCGGTAAGCAACACAAAAATAGACTGAGGGAATGCGAAATGTTAAGTGTATATGGCCTCTCCCTTTTTATGGTGTTTCCATTTCTCGGCCTCTCCCCCAACTTGGTTTGTTGTTGATTTGTTTATCGTTTTCATTCGCTTATAGATCTCAATCTCGTGATGAACACTGCGATGCTGAGCGGGCCTCACAGCGGCCTCACCACGAACAACACCTTCACCAACTGCAGAAAGCGTGGGCGAGAGTCCGGTGATTCCTTTCCTCCGGCGAGAGAGAATCCACCGTTGATCATGCCGAGCTCTTCGGCTGCTGGAACCAAGTTGTCTATCTTAGGCGAGGATGTCCCCGCCCCGATTCAGCAGCCGCAACAGGAAATCGAACGGTTCATTGCCCTCCAGGTACATGCCCTTCCCTTCTGTTGATCAATTGCATGCTCTTTGGTTATCACACGACGAGATCGATCGAGAAAGAGAGAGCAGCTACTTTTATGTTTTATGATTATCTCTTAAATTTTGACTGCTATCCAAAAAAAGATCGAACCCTGCGAACTTTTCATTGAAACGATCGGTTGAGCTGTGCAGACGTAAAGGGTGGGATCAGACCTCGAGGAGAAGCAGAAGAGGCAATCAGGCGTCTCATGGAGGTTTTGGAAGGCACCATCGTAAAGAAACTACAGCAGAAGGAATTGAAGATAGAGAGCATAGGAAAGGTCAACTGGGCCCTGGAAGAGAGAGTCAGGTCCCTATGCATCGAAAACCAGATATGGCAGAACCTCGCCAGGAGCAACGAGGCGACCTCCAACGCGTTGAGGAGCAACCTGGAGCAGGTCCTTGCCCAGGCCAACGAGGGCCACGGAGACAGCAAGGAGGACGCCGGTGCGGCCGAGTCCTGCTGCTGCAACAACAACAACAAATCCGCGGAAGAAGAAGATGACCATCTTGCTGGAAATGGAGAGTGGAGGTCCTGGAACTGCGAGGAGGAGAGCACGTCCAGCGTGCTTCTGCTGCCATGCAGGCACCTCTGCCTCTGCAGCGGCTGCGCTGCTGCCGTCGACACCTGCCCAATCTGTAAATCCACGAAAACTGCCACCGTCCAGGTCTACTTATCTTGAACCGCGGTACCAAACGCCACGGCGCCACCACCTACATCACGGTCATGATGCACATAGGTAATAGGGAAACAGAAGAAAAGGTAGAAAGAAATAAGAAAAAACAAAAACTAAGGAAAATGAAAGGAAGAACAAAAAGAGAAAACTCATTTGTTTCTTTCATTAATTTCATTTTCAGCTTCTTCTTCTGCTGTCAAAGGAATGCTAAAGTTATAGCACTGCACCACCTTTGTCGGTACGTTATGGAAAAAGGCCAATTCAGCCATGGGGACATGATTCTCTTTAGAAGAAGAGAAAGCTAAGGGGACACGACAAATCCATATTGCATGTTCTCCTCTTTATTCCTTCTCCTTTGGGACTCGAATTCTGGGGAGGTGCACTACTGACTCGCGACCATGACCTGCCAAGGATTTTTTGCTCCACTTGCAGTTACCTCTGACAATGAAAGTTGATAATAATATACACTTAAATAGTTAAGGATTCGACGGTATTCATGTTTATAAAGCATATACCCGTAATAAACATATAGAACTGCTGTTTACTTTTGTTGAGTTTCAGTGGAGATAGGAGTCTTCCAATGGAGATAGGAATATTTCAGTGGAGGAGTGCGGAAACTTCACTCAACTCCACGATTCAAAACATGAACTAAACGCCTACCTACTCAGCTCTTGTCATGATCGTTGCACCTACCTCCTAGAAGACCATGCTGTTGAGTTGGTGTATTCGTAGAAGACAAAGCGGATGGATTAAAATGAATGTGCATGTGAGTGGGCAAATCATGAGATACGACTGTTTGGTTCCTTGTGTATAATTTTTATGGTGGCATTATCTGCTGTCCTTTCTACTCTAATGCGTTTGTTCATGTGATGTTAGAAGTTGAATGAGAGTGGTCTTGATGGACGCTTGCTTAAAATTGGTTCTGTGATCTGAGGCGGCCGAAGAGGACAATCGGGCCGTGATCTGATTGTGGTGGAGAAATTGAATCTGATTTTGGATCTAATCTTGGATTTGACCCGTCCTTCCAATTGGCAGAAAGCAGTGACGTATGAAGTCTAGATTTTCGGAATTTTCAGAAGGTGGGGATCAAGGGCCGGGAGACGTGGAAGCGGTGAAGGGATTGATTCGTCATGTCCTGCAACGGACGATCGAGTTTTAGCAGTTGCTGATCCCCCTACCGCTTTCTGGATCTGATAAGTTCCGGCATGGTTATGAACCGAATCCAAACCGTTTCTACTTGATCTGCCTTCCCTCACATTTTGGAAAAACAATCCTTTATAGTTCTATTTTAGAATTTTTTTTATATGACCCATGTAAAAGTTTTAAAAATTATTGTTTGGCTCTTGTGGAAATTTAGAAAATACCATTGGCCTCTTAACAAAAAATAAAAACTTCTGGCTTTGCTGCGGACATGTGCATTTGCATGTGGACCTTTTTTTTTCTTTATTTATATCTTGATTTTTTGCTGAATTAATGGATACTTAAAAGGCAGGAGTTAATAACCGAATATCTAAAACAATAGGACAAAGTGTCAGAAAGAGAGAGAGACAGAGAAAGACTGCCAATAGCTTTATACTTTATATCCAGCACAAAAGCAGGGGCCACGGTTATCCTGAAAGTTCCGACTAGTGAAATATTGATGATCGAGGAATGAGTGTCTTAATATCAACGAGGCCAGCCTGAGCATGTCTGTCGTCAGGATGTAATGCGATGTTCCTTCTCAACTCAGATCCAACTCATCAACAAATTCAACTGAGGTTGGATTCTAATTTGATGTAGGATGTTCTTGCAACATCACACGGACAGCCGGTTCCATGACAAAAAAAAAAAAAAAGGATTTTGCTTTATATTTTGCATGTCACTCCACATGTGAACTCCAGTACTTGCAGTAAAGCAATATCCCACATGTGCAACTGGAGATGTAAGTAGCGTGTCGTGATGTGCAGATCGCCCTACAAGGGGACATTTCACTCGTCAAATTTAGAGACTTCAATCTTTGGAGCTCGAAATTCACTTTGAACTAATGAACCCAATTCTAGCTTAGGCCATGCATGCCTCGTGTCACTCTCCCTCGTCCCTAAGATAGTGCTGAGCCGCATCCAGTCCACTGGAGTGAACTCAGTTTGAATTCACAAATGGGTCTAGCATAATCAACTCCTCATTGCTTTAAAAACTCATCAGTTCATTCATTATAGATCCAGTTCATTTCAATTAGAAAGCAATTCTGAACCGCTTCTAACTAAACTTCGATTTCACTTCCTTCTTAACTAATTTGATTTGAAATCTTTAGGATCTAATCTGAATTCTTGATGCCAATCTGATCATATTGAAATGGATCGATGTTCCTAAGTTTAAAATCATGTCACATATTTGTCCAAACTTTTCATTATTAGTCCTCACAGGGGCAAAATTGTCCTTTCACAATTTTCACCCCAGTTTATTCTTGAACATAAGTTATTATTCAATGTATATACCTAACTTCACTGTTTCAAATCATTATAACTTGATTTCAAGTCTCTCAGACTTTGAAATCCATATCTCTGATCTATGTTTTGTCCAGACCTAAAGCTCTTATCTGAATTCCTTAAGCAGATCTTTTATCAAAGCAAGAACAGTTCTCTAGAAATTTTCTTGTATCAAGATCTTGCTCCAAATCTTTAATCCTAGTCGAAAACTGTGACCCTAGGTTCAATGAACCTAGACACCTCTTATTTTGATGTCAATTGTGTGCAACATGTGTCGTATATATATTTCATATACCAAAAATTGTGTGCCACATATGTCCTTCCTTTTCTATCTGTCTCCTTAGAGAGGGCACAACTTTTGCCTGTAGAACCCTTGAGCAACCCTCTGAGGACGATCTCCTTCATTTTTTTGGATCATTATTACCAGAAAAGGTAGCATTGGTTGCTCAAAAGATTTTGAAATAGTGTCAGTTTACAGGCAAAACAATGAACAAACTAGTTTCATTATCGAAGCTTGTAAAGGAAAGATGGAAAACAGAAAATCGGACACTTGCATCACCATTACAAAGTTGGCCTGGTTGTTAAAGAGCTGTTTGGGTAATTCTGCAATGTGATAATTTTGGTTGACTCGTGGTGTTTACTGCTGTTTATTTTGTTTAGAAGCGAAATAATATTCTCAGATTGATTAATGAATGACGAGAAGAGTTGCAAATCCTATCAAAACAATTGAATGTGAGATTTATGTTTAAGTCCAAACCCTGAATCGTCTTTAGCATAAATCAGTTGATCTAAACATGGTCAAGAAGGACAAGCACAATGAAAGAGATTCCAAAATAGTAAAAGTTTACCTTGAAGAACCGATAGTTGCAGATTTAGTCACTGAAAACAACAGATTGTATTGACCATGACTAGCAGGAAGCCATGAGCAGCTACGGTACATTCATCAGGATAACTAGTTTTAATCCAAAGATGTTTGATTCCCAAAGTAGAAACAATCTTGTTTATAAGATATTTGCAATAAAAAACTACGGCTTTTAAGAACGAGTGGTTTGCACATACGACAAATTAATACTAGAGAAATTCCAGAGGACTATTACTTGTGGACCATAAAACTACACTTCATTCAAACCAACCAATGAACATTTTAACAGTTTTCCTTAAGAGGAACGAAGTCTCACATTGGACACCGCATTATACATCAAGAATCTATTCCCAAACGGAACACTTGGGTACTTATCTACAGTGTCTATGTAAACAAATTTACAGGCATAAGGCCTTTCCTTCTTTCGATTATGGATATGAATGATGATGGGAAGCTGATCAGTAGACGTAGTCTCTGCATACTAGCTANTGTTGCACTAGCGGCTCCATGTGCTGGTCTATCCACAAGAACCATCCCTGGGTTTGGCAATGGCTGGACACTTGGTAATCTCTTTGCTGAAGGGACAAAGAAATATAGTTAGAACAAAAGCAAGATATACTTAATTCATATTCTGGAGATTAAGTGGCACATTTATGCTGCTAACTTCATTCAAAAAGTTTTTGCACTATAAAAATTCTCTCCTTTTATAAAAAAGGTTCCAGCAAAGATACCGATTTCGTAGAATATCTCATTCACATTTGTCGCTGTTTTTGCAGATGTTTCTATGAAGAACAGTCCATTCTCTTGAGCATATGCTTGACCTTCCTGAAATAGAAAAACATTATGAATATACCAGAAGAAAGCAATTAGCATTTAAACTGAAACTACACAAAAAGATTGATGTTGTTTGATGATAAAGAAGATTCAGGGATTGTGTGCATACGAAACATTGAAATGATTAAAATATTTGTATACATTGAATTGCATAGCGTTCAGAAATAGAAAGCCATCATCAGTAAACTAGAAAAAAGCAATTACCATTTCAACTGAAACTACACAAAAAGATTGATGCTGATTGATAATAAAGAAGATTCAGGGGTTGTCCATAATAATCATTGAAATGATTAAAATATTTATATACAGAGAAGCCTTACTGAAATACAGACTTAGATGGTAACCATCACAACTTTTAACAACAAAGCAACATGTCTGTATTGCTTTACACGAAGAAAGATCCATAGCATGAACTCCCATGCTTATCTTCTACTTTTCAGAGAGAGAGAGAGAGAGAGAGAGAGAGAGAGAGAGATTTCGGTAAAAACCTCCTTTCATTGTGCATCCATACACAAGCAAGTTTGAGCAAATGAGTAGACTAGCCATTATTTCAATCATAATCACATAGATTGTGACACTCCAACTGTGCTTCCTCAAAGAACTATTTCATATAAATCAGCATTTTGTGCCCAATTTATTGACAAAGCTTGGCCAACGAGCAGAAACATTCTTTTCATTTTTACTCTTCTATTGCATGGTATTGCATTGCAATTTATCATGCAACAGCAACCAGAATCAGAAACTACTATCTTTGGCTGTAGATTATATACATGAGAGGAAGAGTTTAGAGAGAAAGCATTTGCTTATATCTGAACCAATAAATGGCAACGATGATAGCTTGAGGAAAATGGTTAATGTAGGAAACACTAGCAAAGAGTCATCACAAATTACTTACTTCAGTGTTAACCTTCCGCTGTTCTAACAAATCAGCTTTATTTCCAGCAAGAGCTACCACCATACCTGGATTACCTTCAAAATATATGATAAAAAGTGATCAGAGTAATAATCCATAAATAAGAAATTGAAGGCAAAAGGTCAAATTCAGAAAAAAACCTACCTAGCAGATTAGAAGCCAAGAAGAATATACAAATTAGTGACAATTTCATCAAAACTGGAGAAAGGGGATAATAGAAAGCCTGCAGAGATTGAGATGCTATAAGAAGTTACCTTGAACCCACTTTTTTGCCCGAGTAAATGAAACCTACTTGATCAATAGAGAACTCTTAATACAACAATATAGTGACATACTGAGCAGAAATAATGCATTTTTTTTTTCTGCAAGTGATGCATGAAAATGCACATTCACTTCTTTGCCTTTCTGCAGTCCGTGTGAATACACATACTGAAACTTAACCCATTTAACATGTAAATCGCTTTGACATTCTACAAACAGAGGAAACACCTAGAGTTCTGGATGCTCCAAAACATGATGATAATCAAACTGATAAATTTGAAAGTTGACTCTCAACATGATATTGTGTTTAGATAAACATGCTCCAAACCGCAAGTTATTTTCAGAATTGCCTCAAACACCCACTACATGCACTTTGATAAGACAGATCCATAAAGTCTTAACACTGTAATATGTCTTGTAGCAATTTCTTACTAAATTATGTAATAATGGGAGAATGATAAGGGATCCAAAAAAAGAGGCTTCACAGCTTACCAAGATTTTCTCATCTGTATAAGAGACGGGATGAAAGCCAAAAAATCCAACATAAGGATTAGAAGTTGATTAGCTATTTACTTGTCGCTTTTATTTTTGATGTCTTCTTATCACCTGACGTTCTTACCTCAATTGAATAAGTTTTCCTCTCTTTCAAGCAAAGTTCTAGGTATTGGTTCTGAAACGACTGATAAAAAGAAAGAGTATAAGCTCCAAATGGAATAACTCTCAACTATTATGCCAAGCTGAACCAGCATCACTTTCAATGATTAACAATTGGCAACAGAATTGGGACTCAAAGCTAGTTATGATCTGCAGAAACACATTAATCAGAGTCTGCATGTTCCCACTACCTTTGATTGACATGCATTGTTAAATAGAGAACACTTGTGGCAATTTCACACTAACCGGATTCGTTATGTCATAGACAATTATGGCCGCAGCTGCTCCTCTGTAATACATGGGAGCCAAGCTATGATACCTTTCTTGCCCAGCAGTATCCCAAATCTCAAATTTGACGGTCGTGTCATTCACAGCTAATGTTTGAGAGAAAAAGGCAGCACCAATCGTCGATTCCTTGCAATGCAGAAAAAACAAGAAAGAGATTCAATCATACATGACATGAAAAGCAGCCAACGATAAACTCATAAAGTACAATTCACCAACCTGGAATTCAAGAAACTGGCCTTTCACAAACCGCAGAACCAGACTCGATTTTCCAGCGCCAACATCACCAAGGAGAACCTAGTGGACGCCAAAACAACAGAAATTCGACTAAGATACACTACATAAGAGGGGTCAAACCACCATAAAAGAATCCAATCTGTAGACCTACAAACGGAAATTGGTTATCAGAAAATCTGGTCTCTCTTATCAGATAAAACACGTAGATCATAGGGGAACAGCATGCCAAACGAGATCGCAAAGAAGTGGCTACTGCCAAATTAACAAATCAAAGAAAAAATCACATAAGAAGAAAGTCAATAAGAGGAGAACATCCTAGCACAAACTTCCAATTGACTAAAGCTAGATCAACCTAAATAACCATGCAGCACAAACTTCCAGTCGAGCTTCTACTAGTGCACCTGAAAGTTGGTGGTTGGAAATTCCTTGGTCCATTAACAAAGAAGCATTGGGTAATTGCTTAAAAAGCAGCCGATGGAGTATAATGTTAGCAAAGAGTAGGGCATCCAATTGATGGGCCTGCCTGCCATCTTTGCTCACTTTGGAAGGAGGATCTGCTGATGGAAGCTTGTGGTTGGGGGAGTCAGGAGTGCTGCTCGCGCCGAAGGATGGAAAATGAATTTATTAACCGTTGGGAGAGGAGGGCTTTTCAAAATCATTAATCAATCAGGCACCAAAAACTTTTCCCGTGAGGAACACGAAGCATCGATGGAGGCAGCAGCTGTTTCCTTCTTCATTCTCGTCCTTCCATATATCTTCATTCACCACCGCTTCTTTGTATTTCTTCAAATGGATGATTTGAAGATCAACTCCCAACTCAAAGGGAAGCAATCTCGTGTTCTACCGGTTCATCACTTGGGTGTTTCACAAAGGGAAAAGTTAAACCCGAAACAAAAGGATATCCCCAAACATAGGCAAACACAGCTTGGGGTTTAAGAAAGGGGTTTCATAATAAGTAGAAGTATCCATAGATTTCCAACTGAAGGCAATGGGTACCCTTTTTTTTCACTTTTTGTTTTTGTTCCTGTTTTTGCTACCACAAATGATTGATTATGGGGTTCGGGAGTTTGAGGCCTTCATGTGGTATCTGGTTTTCTTTTTCTAATATGTACTTGTGTTTTCGTGTTTTTTATTCGATTGCCGACAGCCTTTTCTAGTATAGTAGCCGAAGTGGTTTCTGTGCTTATTGATTGATGATTCCTTTATGTTCTTTCTCTACTATGGTAAACCACCACAAATAAACAGTTTATCCCTTTGGTTCAGCAACTTGCTTGCTGCATATGCTTCTTGAAATCCTTCGAGGACATTTTTTTGTTTGTTTTGATGTGTGATGCACTGACTCAGCCCGCATTACGTGGTCAAGTAAATTAAACCTTTGGGTCTTTGAAGCTTAATTTAACCTTTAGTCTATTGTCATCTAACTAGGTGAATGCAATTTAGTAAATAAGACTTGGGTTGCATCTCCCTGTGAATAAAATCTTCTCTGGAATGTTTCAATTGCACTTTATTCATATATTGGGCCATTATGATATATATATATATATATATATATATATATATATATATATATATATATATATATATATATATATATATATATATATATATATATATATATATGTGTGTGTGTGTGTGTGTGTGTGTGTGTGTTGGACGAGTTAATTGACAACTTGGTTACAATAAAGTAGTAAAAAATCAGTAGCTCACACCAAAAAGTTGCAGGTTTTTTTCTTTAACTTTTATTGCTTAAGATTTAAATAGCTCACAATCTTTCATTTAGACGCCTGGATGATGGTAAGCAGCTTAAAAATTAGTGAAGGCTAAGGTTCATGGGTGGAAGCTCAGGGAGTAATGGAACTGTAGACATCCTTAGAAACATAGGTTTTACAGGAAAAGGTTATAGTACAATGTGACAATTATGGTTGTTAAAATTTCTAGAAAATTTGATTATGCCCCCTAGAATTTGTTATGAGTATGCCCTCTAGATTTTTTTTTTTTGGGGACTCGCCATTGGTGCAAAATCTACTTTTGCTTATTGCTGAGCCATTAACGAAAAGATTTGTGAGTTTGCAAACTGAAAACTTTTCTAATTACTTATGTTGATGTAACACTTTAATGCATACTCCCATATTAGTTTTACTCCTAAGTTTTTTTTACCTTTCCAGCATAGAAAATTCTTGAGGATTGACCCTTTAATTTTAACTCATAAATTAACATTTGGCTCTCGTGATACAAGATTTTTATTCCTTTGATATTATCCCTTCCAACTTCTGTGCTTTCACTGATGTTAAAGGACCAGCTTAAGGTAACTCCTCATCATGCTTTTATGTTTCCCTTCAGACATTCTATTTAATTATCTCTATGGAACTTTTTCTTATTTTGGTAATGCACAAAATTAATCTTGATTATGAAAATTTTGAGTCACTCAACTACTAATTATTACCCTTTTTTCCTTTTTTTCATACATTGCTCAAAATCTATTTTTGTTAGTGTGGCTCTGTACAAAATTTTGGGTCTTAAAACCTTGTATTGTTTGACTGTCCACATGGGATGAAGAAATCAAATATTAACTTTTCTCCATATTCTTATTGTGGTAAGCAATGAGAGATTGGACTCAACTCAACAGGACGAGATCTAATTGTTCTTACTGCTTTTAACAAGGGTAATCAGATCAACGACTAGATTGGGTATTTAGGNGTTCATGATCTAGATCCAAGATGAAAACCAGCCGTCCAATCTTAGAGTTTAGGGGTTTAGAATTTTGGATTTTAAAGATAGAATAAGGGTTTGAAACCATGATTCAAGTTGCATAAGATCCAAATCCAAAGATATTAATGAAAGGTCTAAATCTAAAATCCAATTCTCATAAGATCTGAGTTTAATAATTTGATCCCACCTGATCCCTGAAATTTAAATCCCTATCAAATTTAAATCAAATGTTTATGTTTGTTCTCAAATTCTAGATTTAAATTGGATGTACTTAGATCTGGATCCAATTCCTCCAATGTCCCCCAACTAGACTGAGGTTTGGGATGTCTATGATTTAGATTTAACCGAACTAGAGTCTAGGTTTAACCTGACTAGGATTTCATCTTGGGTTAGGTATGGCATACAATTGTGGACTCAATATCAAGTCTTGGTTGAAATATCGAGAGTAAACTAAAGCTTTAGGTAAGTTAATACTAAAGATTAGATCTCAATCACGCATAAATCTAGGTTTTTTTTTTAAAAAAAAAAACAAGTTTGAAATAGACCAATTTGAGAATGTGCATTTGAAAATTACTATTTTAAAAATTATATTTTCATATAATCAACTTAGGTCAATTATCTATAAGGGATGTTACTGCATGTATATAGTTGATCATTCTAACTTGATTAATATGAAGCCTAATTCTATGTGCATTTTTTGAAATAAATGAATGCATTACGAAAAAAAACTATATGAATGCACATAAATAGTTCATTAAACAAAACATATATACATATATGTGTGTGTGTGTGTGTGTGTGTCTATATATATATATATATATATATATATATATATATATATATATATATATATATATATATATATATATATATATATATCATGTTATTTTGTAATGGCATGCAATTAATGTTAAAAGTAGGGTTTTCCACTTGATAAGTCAGGCTTAATGAGAAGGGTCTTTTGATAAACTCATTGAAAATCTAACTCCATTTATTGAAAACTGAATGCAATGTTTTAAAATATAATGCATATTTCATGATGCATGAATACACTTAATCAAATAAACATATTCTAAGACTCTAAAACAATTATTCATATGATTAAGCACATTACTTTGGAGTTGTACCATGAAGAAAATGAAATGGTTTAAGTTAAAAATCAAAATTAGATAGAAAATCTCTACTAGGTGCAAAACAGAAAGTTGGCTGCCTTAGAAAAACAAGTTATTCTCAACAACTGATTTGATTAGTTCTAAAAAATAGGCATATGATCTCCAATCCTCATGAAATTTTGGGTGAAAATTCTGTACATATCAAGTAATAAGTTCCAAGTGATAAATTGAAGAAATTTATTCTCTGTAAAAACATATTAAACCAGAAAATTGGTGTAGGAAAAAAACTTTCTGCAGAGAAAAGAACAAAACACGGTTTTACTTCTATGGCATTTGCACGATCCAAAACATGAGAAAACAACTTAGACTGACATGAAATTTGGACTTTAGTTTCTTTGCATAATTGAGAACCAATAAAACTTTACAGATCTGAAAAAGGTTAATAAATGAAAAAGTTATTCATCTGCAAAGTTGTCATAGAAACTTGTACATAGGTCCTGAAATTTATACAAGTACTAGAAAATAGCAAAACATTCTTGCAACTCAGGTTGCATGAATGAAAAGTTTTATCTAATGACGTCTAATGATCATGTAAACATGCTACAAGCCTACAATCAATATCTATATATCAAAGCTTTCGATTACAAGTGAAATTTTCAGAAAAGCTTTTACAAATAGAAAGTTATAAATTCAAAAACTTACACTGATGAACAATTCTCTACAAGAAAACAAAAGGCAGAAAATAGTTTCAGTCACAAACTTTGCTAATATGAAATATTGAGTTATATTTGGTCTATAGAATCTTTACATATCCTAAAATCTACATAAACTTAAAACACAAGAAAGGACAAACAAACAAGAGAGTTATACATCCAACAAGTTAATGCAGTAACTCAAAAAACAAAAACTCTATAGAAAAGACTATGTCGTAACATTTTCTACAAGAATTTCAAATACGTGAAAAATGGGGTTGGAGGGTTCGCTTGGATCTGAAATTTGATTTGTAGGTTCTTGCCATATTGAATTTACACAAACTTACATATTCGAAACATGACAATGAGAAAGTAACAAAGTTACTAAAAATATGTTTTTTGCATTGAATTGCGCAAGCATTGACTTTTTGATCTATTTGAAATGGATAAAAGACATGGTTTTGGATGAAAATTTAGGCATAGAATTATGAAATAATAGCTAAAACTATAGAGCTTAAAAGCACTAAAGAAGACAACGACAAAAAACATGGGACGTGCAACTTCAAGCAGAAATTCTATTTTATATAGAGTTCTATAGAAAGTTGCAAAAAATTAATGAAGAACAAAGGCACATGGAAGAGGGAGAAACAAAGAGAATGCCCACATGAAATTCATGGAGGAGAAAGAGAGGGGTGGAAATGATAGAGGGAGTGGAGGACTTGTGTTTCTTCTTCTTTTTCTCTTCTTCGTTCTTGTTGTTCCACATCCAAATTTATTTGGCCCTCCTTGAAAGTCATGCAAAGAGAAAGAAATATGTATAAGCAAGAAATAAACTAAGTAAACAAGAGAGAGAGGAGAGCGCTTACTTTGAAAATCACGCAAAGAGGAGCGAATAGAGGGCTGGATGAACCCCACCCCGTAATTATAATGTTTTTTGTAGATTTTAGTGAAATATAGCCAACTAGATATTTAAAAACTGAAAAACATGGATTGTTGAGGAGTCAACAGATCCACGGCTCAGATTTGCTTGAAAAATTGATCAAGGGTCTACATTTTATCAAATAAGATTGATTTTGAATTAATTTTCAAGATTTCAGAAGGGCGCCACACTCCTAGGGTACTCTTTTTGAAAAAAAGTTGAAAACACTGGCCTACCCTGAGATGGATGAGTCAAGATCGATATTGTTCAAGATGGATCATATCAGAAATTGGAGATCTGATGCTTGATCTAGATTCTGATCTAAAATTTTGAGTATAGATTTGGATTTTTGATTTAGATCAGAGGTTTACATTATGCTCTAGATTGAAAAAAGTACTTACAGATATTCGATATGTGATCTGGATCTGAAATAATGCAAATTCCAAATCCATATTACAGATTTTGAGTTCAAAATCAGGATCAGAGATCAAGACATAGGGCCTAGGTTCAGCCTGGACTCAGTAACTTTAACTTCATCATTGACCCTCTAATCAATAATCAATAAATTTAAATCCCCTTTTATGTTTTGGGAGATACTGATGTTAAAGGACCAGCTTAAGGTTCCTCTAATTGTTGAGGAGTCAACAGATCCACGGTTCAATAAATTACAGATCAGAGATCAATGAATTTATTAACCGTTGGGAGAGGAGGGCTTTCCAAAATCAATAATCAATCAGGCACCCAAAATGATTGACCCTCTAATTTTAATTCATAAATTAACATTTGGCTCTTGTGATACAAGTTTTCTATTCCTTTTATGTTATCCCTTCCAGGTTTTGTGCTTTCACTAATGTTAAAGGACCAGCTTAAGGCAACTCCTCTTTATGCTTTTATGTTTCCCTTCAGGCATTCTATTTAAATTATTACCCTTTTCTCTTTTTTGCATACATTGCTCAAAATCTAATATTTTTATTGTTGCCATGCAAAATTTTGGGTCTCAAAACCTTGCATTGTTTGACTATTCACATGGTGTGAAGAAATCAAATATTTAACTTGTCAATGTTCTTATTGTGAATCTATGAGAGATAAGACTCGACTCGTCAGGACGAGATCTAATTGTTCCTACCACTTTTAACAGGAAAAATGTGATTGTTGTCAAACATAAATGCAAAAGGGCATCTTAAATTTGAAAATATAGAGTTGTAAAAATTGAAGTAGATCATTAGAAATTGAAACACATGGATAAAAAATAATGAAATTGGGTGATGTAGTTCATGATCTATATCATCATAGATCTGTGCAAGGGGTAATTCCTAGATATAATATGGATGCATCTAAGATTATGTTCAATACATGATTGAGATCTGACATTTAAGTTTGGAACATGGACCTAAAGGGCTCTTAGTTCAAAGTTCAAATCCAAATTCATTGACGAAGGATGATCCAAATATTCAATAGTTGATGCATATATAAGGTTTAGACTTGGGGTCATCTTAAAGAGGATTTAAACTCCAATCCCTACTGAGATCTGATTGATAGATACAGATCCAATTCATAAAAGAACTTTGACTTAAAATTCGTGATTTAGATCCAAGATGAAAACCAATCAGCCAATCTCAACGTTTAGGGGCTTAGGATTTTGGATTCTAAAGATAGAATAAGGGTTTGAAACCTTGATTCAAGTTGCATGAGATCCAAATCCAAGATATTAGTGAAAGGTCTAAATCTAAAACCAATTCTCATAAGATCTTGGTTTAATAATTTGATTCCTCTTGATCCATGAAATCTAAATCCCCATGAAATTTAAATCAAATCTTCATGTTTGTTCTCAAATTCTAGATTTAAATCTGATGTACTTTGATCTGGATCCAATTCCTCCAATGTCCACATGCCCAACCAAACTAGGGTTTGGGATGTCTAGGATTTATATTTATCCGAACTAGAGTCTAGGTTTAACCTGACTAGAAAACTAAAGTTTTGGGTAAGTTAATACTAAAGATTAGATCTCAATCATGAATGGATCTAGATATTTTTTAAAAAAAAAATTGAAATTGGCCAATTTGGGAATGTGCATTTAAAAATTACGATTTTAAAAATTATATTTGCATAAAATCAACTTAGGTCAAGTATCTATGTGGGATGTTACCACATGTACATAGTTGATAATTCCAACTTGATTAATATGAAACCTAATTCTATGTGCATTTTTCGAAATAAATGAATGCATTATGAAAACAAACTATATGAAGGCACATTAAGCAAAACACACACATACACACACACACACACACACTATATATATATATATATATATATATATATATATATATATAACACGTGTCATTTTAAAATGGCTTGGGAATTCATGTTGAAATTAAGATTTGTCGCTTGATAAATCAAGCTTAATTCGAAGGGTCTTTTGATGCAAACTCATCGAAAATCTAACTCCATTTACTAAAAACCAATACAATGTTTTGAAATATAATGCATATTTCATGATGCATGAATACACTTAATCAAATAAGCATATTCTAAGACCCTAAAGCAATGATTCATATCATTAAGCACATTAATTTGAAGTTGTACCATGAAAAAAATGAAAAGGTTTATGTTAAAAATCGAAATCAGATAGAAAATCTCCCCCAGGTGGAATACAAAAAGTTGGCTAAGTCTTGGAAAAACAGCAACTTATTCTCAGCAACTGATTTAATTAGTCCTAGAAGATAGGCAAATGATCTCCAGTCCTCATGAAATTTGGGGTGACAATTCTCTACATATCAAGCAATCAGTTCCAAATGGTAAATTGGAAAAATATTTTCTCTGTAAAAATATAATAAACAAGAAAGCTGGTGTAGGAAACAAACTTTTCTGCCGAAAATTGAGCGAAAAATTGTTTTACTTATATGGCATTTGCATGACGAAAAACATGATAAAAAAACTTCAATTGACATGAAATTTGGATTTTGAATTCTCTGCATAATTTAGAACCAATAGAACTTTACAGATCTGAAAAAGGTTACGAAATGAAAAAATATTCATATGCAAAGTTTTTGTATAAACAACAACTTGCAGATAAGTCCTCAAATCTACCAAAATACCAGAAAATAGCAAAACTCATGTTGCAGAATGAAAAGTTTATCTAATGATGTCTCATGATCATGTATACATGCTACAATCAATATTTGTATATCAAGCTTCCGATTATAAGTGAAATTTCCAAAAAACTTTTATAAATGGAAAGATATAAACTCGAAAGCCTAAACTGATGAACAGTTCTCTACAAGAAAACAAAAGGCAAAAAATAGTTTCAATCATGAACTTTGCTAACATGAAAGGTATGTCAAGCACATATCGAGTTGATAATTGGTCATAGAATCTCTACATATCTTGAAATCTACAGAAACTTAAAACACAAGAAAAAACACACAAACAAGAGAGTTATACATCTAACAAGTTAATGCAGTAACTCAAAAAACAAAAATTAAAATTATATAGAAAAGACTATCATCGTAGTAGTTTCTGCAAGAATTTCAAATAGGTGAAAAATGAGGTTAAAGGGTTCAGTTGGATCTGAAATTTGATTTGTAGGTTCTTGCCATATCATTAAATTTAAACAAACTTACATATTCAAAACATTAAATTGAGAAAGTAACAAAGTTACTAAAAATATGTGCAATGAAGTATGCAAGCATCTGATTTTTAGATCTATTTGAAATGGATAAAAAGTTTGATTTCGAATGAAAATTTAGGCATAGAATTATGAAATAATAGCTAAAACTACAGAGCTTAAAAGCACTAAAAAAGACAACGACAAAAAACATGAGACGTGCAACTTCAAGCAGAAATTCTATTTTATATAGAGTTCTATAGAAAGTGGCAAAAAATTAATGAAGAACAAAGGCACACGGAAGAGGGAGAGACAGAGAGAATGCCCACATGAAATTCATGGAGGAGAAAGAGAGAGGGGTGGAAATGATAGAGGGAGTGGAGGACTTGTGCTTCTTCTTTTTCTCTTCTTTGTTCTTGTTGTTCCACATCCAAACTTATTTGGCCCTCCTTGAAAGTCATGCAAAAAGAAAGGAATATGTATAAGCAAGAAATAAACTAAGTAAACAAGAGAGAGAGGAGAGCGCTTACCTTGAAAACCACGCAAAGAGAAGCGAATAGAGGGCTGGATGAACCCACCCCGTAATTATATTGTTTTTTTCTAGATTTTAGTGAAATATAGCCAACTAGATATTTAAAAACTGAAAACCATGGATTGTTGAAGAGTCAACAGATCCACGGTTCCGATTTGTTTGAAAAATTGATCAAGGGTCTAGATTTTATCAAATAAGATTGATTTTTGAATTAATTTTCAAGATTTCAGAAGGGCGTGGCACTCCTAGGGTACTCTTTTTGAAAAAAGTTGAAAACACTGGCGTACCCTGAGATGGATGAGTCAAGATTGATATTGTTCAAGATGGATCATATCAGAAATTAAAGATATGATGCTTGATCTAGATTCTGATCTAAATTTTGAGTATAGATTTGGATTTTTGATTTAGATCAGAGGTTTAAATCATGCTCTAGATTGAGAAATGTACTTATAGATATTCGATATGTGATCTGGATCTGCAATAATGCAAATTCCAAATCCATATTACAAAGTTTGAGTTCAAAATCACGATCAGAGATCAAGACATAGGGCCTAGGCTCAGCCTGGACTCAGTAACTTTAACTTTAGTTCTAAGAGTGTTGATTTGGGCTTGTTCTATGTCTGGACTAGGTTGGATGCTGGTCCAGATTATGTCCAAGGTCAACTTGGTTCAGTTTTAGGACAAACTGAACTGATTGAGTTTCGGCCTTGACCTAAACTTGTTCAAGGTGGGTTCAGATCCTGCGTGAGTCATGCTGGGCTCAGGTCTAACACATAAAACATTTAAGTTAGGTTCATGTGGCACCTAACTTAGGAAAATATGAAAATGATGCACATTTGTCAAATGATAGTTTTGCCTCTAGTGCAGAAAGCTTGTCCATTTTAGTTGAATAGATTTTGTTCGAGTTAACTTGGTCAATTCACTTTTACAACTTACTTTCTAGCGCAAACTCACCTTTGGAGATGAAAGAAGAAAGATGGTGGAGATAGATGGACTCTTGGTTGGAAATTCCTTGGTCCATTACTAAAGAAGGTTTGCCTTTTTCTACATTAGCAACTTATTTTACACAGAACTAAACCATTGCAGGATGTCAATGTAGAAGTGTATATGCTATGGAGAAAGGCACAAGACCGAATTTTTGTGGGTTTTTATGTGCGGCACATGTACTATATAACTCCTCCTTTCTATAAGTTCTCATTTGGATCCATTTGCCCATAAGTGGAAAAATATTTGTACATGCCTTTTAATAGCGAGACATTAATGTCCTCCAATGCCTAGTAGTGTATCTCTCTCCTGCCAATGCAAAATAAATGCCCTTTGAATAAGAGGGCGTCAAATGGTTCATGCATCTATACAAGCAGATAATTTTCCACAAAGACAGGCATGTAAGACCTTTTAAAACCCTCGCTAGCCCTGGAACCCTTCATAGTAGATGCCTTGCAAGACCCTTAAAAGATAGCTTGAATTTTCCCCCAAGTTGAAGAAAATCATCAATGTGATAGTATCTCAAACAATCCAAGTTCGTTGTCATTCAACTGGTTTTCCATACTAACAAGTTGTATCATTTTTGTTTACTCATATAGTCGGTGTCTAGTATTGTTGTGACAGACCTTGTATGGTTTTAGTGTGAGAACTTGGAAATATGCCACATAATTTCATTAGGCTATTATATATAAAGTAAAAAACTATGTAGAAAATCTTCTGTACTCACTACATGATAAAGTAAAATTGTGAATATGTAGAAACTAACTGTATATGTTGAAAAATGTATTCTTACATTGTTAAGGTAAGTTGCCAATGTACATTTTATAGGACATGTCAGAGGCCACTTGATCGATCTGGCTTTTGATAGCAATAAAGTGCTAGACAATATATAAAATTCATTAAGTTTATTATGCTGGCCAAAATAAATTGCTACTATGTAGATAATATGTGGTGAATGATATGTCACAATGCATACATTCACTACAACAAATTGGATACACATTGACGGATGACCTAGCATCAGGTAATTGCTTAAAAAGTAGCCGATGGGGTATAATGGTAGCAAAGAGTAGAGCATCCAATTGACAAGCCATCTTCGCTCATTTTGGAAGGAGGATCTGCTGATGGAAGCTTCTGGTTGGGGAAGTGCTGATTGTGCCAAAGGATGGAAAATGAATTTATTAACCGTTGGGAGAGGAGGGTTTTCCAAAATCAATAATCAATCAGGCACCCAAAATGATTGACCCTCTAATTTTAATTCATAAATTAACATTTGGCTCTTGTGATGCAAGATTTCTATTCCTTTTATATTATCCCTTCCAGCTTTTGTGCTTTCACTAATGTTAAAGGACCAGCTTAAGGTAACTCCTCATTATGCTTTTATGTTTCCCTTCAGACATTCTATTTAATTATCTCTGTGGATCATTTTCTTATTTTCGTAATGCACAAAATTAATCTTAATTATGAAAATTTGAGTTACTCAAGTAATAATTATTACCCTTTTCTCTTTTTTGCATACATTGCTCAAAATCTAATTTTGTTATTGTTTCCATGCAAAATTTTGGGTCTCAAAACCTTGCATTGTTTGACTATTCACATGGGGTGAAGAAATCAAATATTTAACTTGTCTCAATGTTCTTATTGTGAATCTAAGAGAGATAGGACTCGACTCGTCAGGACGAGATCTAATTGTTCCTACCACTTTTAACAGGGGTACTCAGATCAACGGCTAGATTGGGTATTTAAGGTCTCAAAATGTGATTGTTGTCAAACATAAATGCAAAAGGGCATCTTAAATTTGAAAATAAAGAGTTGTAAAAATTGAAGTTGATCATTAGAAATTGAAACACATGGATAAAAAATACTGGAATTGGGTGATGTAGTTCATGATCTATATCATCATAGATCTGTGCAAGGGGTAATTCCTAGATATAATATGGATGCATCTAAGATTATGTTCAATACATGATTGAGATCTGACATTTAAGTTTGGGACATGGACCTAAAGGGCTCTTAGTTCAAAGTTCAAATCCAAATTCATTGACTAAGGATGATCCAAATATTCAATAGTTGATGTAGATATAAGGTTTAGACTTGAGGTCATCCTAAAGAGGATTTAAACTCCAATCCCTACTGAGAGCTGATTGATAGATACAGATCCAATTCATAAGTGAACTTTGACTTAAAATTCGCGATTTAGATCCAAGATGAAAACAAATCAGCCAATCTCAACCTTTAGGGGCTTAGGATTTTGGATTCTGAAGACAGAATATGGGTTTGAAACCTTGATTCAAGTTGCATGAGATCCAAATCCAAAGATATTAGTGAAAGGTCTAAATCTAAAACCAATTCTCATAAGATCTGAGTTTAATAATTTGATTCCTCTTGATCCATGAAATCTAAATCCCCATGACATTTAAATCAAATCTTCATGTTTGTTCTCAAATTCTAGATTTAAATCTGATGTACTTTGATCTGGATCCAATTCCTCCAATGTCCACATGCCCAACCAAACTAGGGTTTGGATGTCTAGGATTTATATTTATCCGAACTAGAGTCAAGGTTTAACCTGACTAGGATTTCACCAGACTAGGATTTCACCATGGGTTAGGTATGGGCATACAATTGTGGATTTAATATCAAGTCTTGTTTGAAATATCGAGAGAAAACTAAAGTTTTGGGTAAGTTGATACTAAAGATTAGATCTCAATCATGAATGAATCTAGATATTTTTTTTTTTAAAAAAGTTGAAGTAGTTCAATTTGGGAATGTGCATTTGAACATTATGATTTTAAAAATTATATTTTCATATAATCAACTTAGGTCAAGTATCTATGTCGGATGTTACCACATGTACATAGTTGATAATTCCAACTTGATTAATATGAAACCTAATTCTATGTGCATTTTTTGAAATAAAGGAATGCATGATGAAAAAAAACTATATGAAGGCACATAAATAGGCACATTAAGAAAAACACACACATACACACACACACACACTCACTCTCTCTCTCTCTCTCTCTCTCTCTCTCTCTCTCTCTATATATATATATATATATATATATATATATATATATATATATATATATATATATATATATATATATATATATATATATATATATATATATATATATATATATATATAACTCGTGTCATTTTGAAATGGCATGGAATTCATGTCGAAATTAAGATTTCTCGCTTGATAAATCAAGCTTAATTCGAAGGGACTTTTGGTGCAAACTCATTGAAAAACTAACTCCATTTACTGAAAACCAATACAATGTTTTGAAATATAATGCATATTTCATGATGCATGAATACACTTAATCAAATAAGCATATTCTAAGACCCTAAAGCAATGATTCATATCATTAAGCACATTAATTTGAAGTTGTACCATGAAGAAAATGAAAAGGTTTATGTTAAAAATCGAAATCAGATAGAAAATCTCCCCCAGTGGAATACAAAAAGGAAAAACAACAACTTATTCTCAGCAACTGATTTAATTAGTCCTAGAAAATAGGCAAATGATCACTAGTCCTCATGAAATTTGGGGTGACAATTCTCTACATATCAAGCAATCAGTTCCAAATGATAAATTGGAAAAATATATTCTCTGTAAAAATATATTAAACAAGAAAGCTGGTGTAGGAAACAAACTTTTTTGCAGAAAATGAAGCAAAAAATGGTTTTACTTATATGGCATTTGCATGACTGAAAACATGATAAAAAAACTTCAATTGACATGAAATTTGGATTTTAGATTCTCTGCATAATTTAGAAACAATAGAACTTTACAGATCTGAAAAAGTTTACGAAATGAAAAAATATTCATATGCAAAGTTTTTATATAAACAGCAACTTGCAGATAGGTCCTCAAACCTATCAAAATACCAGAAAATTGCAAAACTCATGTTGCAGAATGAAAAGTTTATCTAATGATGTCTCATGATCATGTATACATGCTACAATCAATATCTGTATATCAAGCTTTCGATTATAAGTGAAATTTCCAATAAACTTTTATAAATGGAAAGATATAAACCCTAAAGCCTAAACTGATGAACAGCTCTACAAAAAAACAAAAGGCAAAAAATAGTTTCAATCATGAACTTTGCTAACATGAAAGGTATGTCAAGCACATATCGAGTTGATAATTGGTCATAGAATCTCTACATATCTTGAAATCTACAAAAACTTAAAACACAAGAAAAGACAAACAAGAGAGTTATACATCTAACAAGTTAATGCAGTAACTCAAAAAACAAAAATTAAAATTATATAGAAAAGACTATCGTCGTACTAGTTTCTACAAGAATTTCAAATAGGTGAAAATTGAGGTTAGAGGGTTCAGTTGTATCTGAAATTTGATTTTTAGGTTCTTGCCATATCATTAAACTTACATATTCGAAACATTAAATTGAGAAAGTAACAAAGTTACTAAAAATATGCACAATGAAGTATGCAAGCATCTGATTTTTAGATCTATTGAAATGGATAAAAAGTTTGATTTCGGATGAAAATTTAGGCATAGACTTATGAAATAATCGAGAAACTACAAAACTTAAAAGCACTAAAAAAGAACAACGATATAAAACATGAGATGTGCAAGTTCAAGCAGAAATTTTATTTTCTATAGCGTTCTATAGAAAGTTGCAAAAAAAATAATGAAGAACAAAAGGACAAGGAAGAGGGGCAGACAGAGAATGCCCACGTGAAATTCATGGAGGAAGAGAGAGGCGTGGAAATGATAGAGGGAGTAAAGGACTTGCATTACTTCTTCTTCTCTTTTCTTCTTCTTTCTTGTTGCTTCACATCCAAACTTATTCGGCTCACCTTGAAAGTCATGCAAAGAGAAAGGAATATGTATAAGCAAGAAATAAATGAAGCAAACAAGAGAGAGAGGAGAGCACTTACCTTGAAGATCATGCAAAGAGAGGGAAATAGAGTGCTTGATGAACCCCACCCTATTTATAATGTTTTTTTCTAGATTTTAGTGAAATCTGGCCAACTAGGTATTTCAAAACTGAAAAAACATGGATTGTTGAGGTTTTAGCAGATCCACGGTTGAAATTTGTTTGAAAATTTGATCAAGGGTTTAGATTTTATCAAATAATATTGATTTTTTAATTAATTTTCATGATTTTAAAAAAGGGGCTACATCCTAGGGTACTTTTTTTGAAAAAATTGAAAAAATTGAAAAAATTGGCCTACCCTAAGATGGATGAGCCAAGATTGATATTGTTTAAAATGGATTAGATCAGAGCAATGAACTGAAGATCTGATGCTTGATCTAGATTGTGATCTAAATTTTGAGTATAGATTTGAATTTTTTATTTAGATCAGAGGTCTAAATCATACTCTAGATTGAGAAAAGTAGTTATAAATATTTGATATGTGCACAGGATCTGAAATAAGGCAATTTACAAATCCAGATTACAGATATTGAGTTCAAAATCAGGATTACAGATCAAGGCACAGAACCTAGGCTCAGCCTGGACTCAATAACTTTAAATTCTGCCCTAAGAGTGTTGATATGGCATGTTCTATGTCTGGACTAGGTTGGATGCTAGTCAGACTAGGTCCAAGGTCAACTTGGTTCAGTTTTAGGACAAACTGTGCTGATTGTGTTTCGGCCTTGACTTGAACTTTGTTCAAGGTCGGTTCAGATCCTGCGTGAGCTATGCTAGTTTCAGGTTTGACACATAGGAGATTTAAGTTAGGTTCATTGTACCCGTATTGTTATGACGGCTAGCTAAGAACGTTAACTATGTGTATAGCCCTCGTGTGGAGGCAATTGGAGGTATGGGTGCACTTGTGAAGTAAACCAACTTCATGAGCTAGTCGTTCATTTGTGAATGTGCTTTCATAAAGATAAGTAGGAAATAATAAGAGATGAGAGGCCAGTGGGTTGTGGCAATGTGTTTAGGAGTTGTCCCACCTTCGCCACTGGTCTCGCCTATTCGGAGCGCAGGCGGTGCAAGGTCCCTGGGTACCGTTGTGTGATGTGCTTGGAGCGTTCCCACCTTTCCAAACTGGGTGTCCTAGGGAAGGCTGAGTGTCTCTCCTTAGAATTCACACATCCATGGACGAGTGCTCTTCCGCTACAGTGTAAACGGATCCATATTGTTTCGAGTCACCATGGGGATTGTCTCCCGGCTGTAGGTAGGGAGCGGGAGGAGAGCCCTAGTTGTTGCTAGATTGATGCAAAATATTTTGTGATTTTTTACGACTATACTAAATTCATTTGGATTTTGGATATACATGATAGCTCGCAAATCTGAAAAAAAAAGTGATTTTCCAAAAGTTTATTCTTGCTGAGAATAATGTTCCAGCAAAGATGTGTTTTCAAAATGATGGAGAAGATGATTTTTATGTTTTCAACTCTTTTTCTTGAGCAACATGCATGGCATCCAAAAACATCAAAAAATGGCATGTTTGAGTAGCATCACAAGCACATTGGTGAGACTAACATTGCATGCTCTAACGACACACATAAGGGTTTCCGCATGCATTTGGCAGCTAACCTTCAGCGCTGCTGTTTACCTCATTAATATAATGCCCATTTCTTCTTTCAACCACAAAGCTCCCCTTGAAGCCCTTTCCATTAGAAAGCCAAATTTCAAACTCTTAACAATTTTTGGCGGTGCATGCTACCATCAGCATAGTCACAAACTCTAATACTAGCCTATGTTATAATTTTCCTTGATATCTTTATCTTTCCTGATTTATCGGTGCTGCTGTTGGGAAGGGATCTCGCTAACTCCTTCCTATTTTGTAGTAATTGTGCTTCCTTTTATCTAGTCCTAAAAATCTGGGCTAAATCAAGGTGTGCATTGATGTTGTTACGCAGGCCTCTTGCTGGCTTCTATATTTATTGCCCTGTAACCATGACTAAAAATCAATAAGAAAAGAAAGTGGGTGCCTCCTTCATCGTGGACGTAGGCTTTAGGCGAACCACTTTAAATTGTATATTCGTGTTGTGAGTCCTCTTCTGCATTGTGCCAACTAACAACATGTACCAAAGCGGGACAAATAAGTTGTCCTAGCACGTCTCTGCTGCATCATGGCAGATTCTCAATGAGATGGTAATCAGAATCAAAATGACACAGGCAACTCAAAAACAGCAAAAGCAACAGTGGTGATCAAAACAACAATAATGCATTGAAGATCACCACCTTGCCTCTCAAATGGCCAAACTACATCAATTTGGCAAAGGCTGACCATCTCTTCATCAATGGTTGGTCTAAGATGGGCTACATTAACGGTAAGATGGTTCCACCTCCTCAAACTGAACCTACCTTTGATAATTGGCAATCAGAGAACGATATGGTCACATCCGGGTTGATTAATTCTATGAATCATTATTGCTAATCTAATGTATCAAGAGATTGCTAAAGAGCTATTGGATACTCTAAAAGAGTTGTTTAGCAAACAAAATAACTTGGCCCATGTATATGAATTGGAAGTTAAAATTGCTAAATTATCTATGGGAAATAAACCCATCCAGCTTTATATTGCTAAACTTGAAGTTTCTTTGATAAACTTTATCAGTATCGGCCTGCTGCATTATCTATCTATATATATATATATATATAAATGACATGCAGAGGAGAACAAAATTTTTAAATACTTGGTGGATTTGGCAATGACTGTGAAGGAGTCCGCATTCAAATTCTTATGAGAAATCCAAAGCTTTCATTCAATAATGTGTGTCAGTTTATTCAAAGGGAAGTTTTTTTGGCACATGGTGATGAATATGATCTTTAAGACTAAAGAAGAAAATCAAGAAAATGTGACTTGCTATACTCAAAAATCTACTCTTAGTGAGGAGCACAAAACTTATGCCCTTGTGTCAAGCAAAAACCGTAGCAAGTGTACTCATTGCAAATGTATAGGTCACACCCGCGAATGGTGCTAAGAGCTCATGGACATACCCTAAAAGGATAAAATGCCTAATATGGCCAACTGCGGCCTAGGCCATGGCCCCACCCTGGCGAATGGGAAAAAAAAATTTATATTGAAAAAAAAATAATTTTTTAATTGCGCAATGTATTTTTTTGGTTTTGATTCAATTTGGCCCTACCCGGAGCTAGAGGTTGGACTGTCGGCCCGCCCCGAAAGAAAATCCTGGCTCCGCCCCTGGTCACCAAGGAAGACATCAAAAAGTTTTTTCAAAAGTTAAAGTTCATATGATACATTTGTGATCTTCTCTATGGATGACACTCTTATGCAATGTAAAACATGAGGCAGAAAAAAAACAAGATGGAGAAAAGAATAAGGAAAAGTTGTAAGTGTTGCCAATATATGCCTTTGATGTAGAGTAGATATGCATGACATTATGAAAAAAGCATGTTATATGAGCAAAAAAAAAAAAAAGCAAATAAAGTGCAAGTCACCGATAAGGCCATAAATGCATGTGTCCAGGGTATTCATCAACCCGAGCTTGAAGCTATCTTTGCCTTATCAAATCCAAATATTATGTTCTATTGTAACACATCATGCACATTTTGCAGCAAAATTAGAAAGAGTTTATCATTTCAAAGCTTTTAATTTCTAGATTTCGAAACACACATGGCCCTAGTATAAATGTTGATCTTCCATGACGTTGAAACTATCACGAACTCACAACGCACAACAATCACACAAGTAAAAGCATCGATTTTAAGTGGTTCGGCAAAGAGCCTACATCTATGGTGAGATTACTCGCACAATACTGTATTTCTCATCAAGATAGAGCACCATTACAGTGATACACCATAAAGGCCTTGGTTTTCAACGGATAGACTAAAGAAAACCTCCACACAAGGAAAGGCCCAAGACAAAAAAAATCAACTTCCAAAACTACAAAGCTTTCCATAAAAACTGATCCTAATCGTAGTAGGACACCACCATTTAGGACAATGGTAACAAGCTCCCCCTCAAGTTGGAGCACAGATACTAATCGAACAATCACGGTGTAAGGGTTTGTTTCAAACCATAGATAGATCATTGAAGCTTACGAACTTTACTGGTGTCATGAACATATCCAGTAGGGAGGGTCATATACACTTCCTCCTCCACTACGCCATGCAGAAAGACATTTTTACATCTAGCTACAGAACTTTCCAATTTTCATTGCCAGCGATGGAGAGAAGAATGCAAATAGAACTCACTTTTGCTGCAGGTGCAAATGTTTCTGTAAGTCTATTCTACTGGATGCACAAGCAAGAGTCAGCTTGAATCACAAAATACACTATTAAAAGAACAAGTCAGTACATTACAAAGAAAGCTTGTTTTATTTGAAGAGAAATGTGCAGGATATGGTGAGCTCAAAGAAACATGTGCTAGAGTACCTGAGCTCGAGGCAACCTATGATCGCATCAATCAAATCCTAGCTTCACTTGCGGGATCATTTAGTTAAGTTTCTAATATATTATATGCTCAAGTGTCTTCTTTATTTTTTATAACAAATTTTACTTCTTCTATGCAAGTTTGCCCACACATCCTACTTTCCCCCATTGATGCGTGCAAAGATGAAGTTTTCATTAATCTACAAAAATGTGGTGCATTAAATGTCACGTACTTGTGCTGTCTTAAATTTTCAATATGTAAGATGGGTGGTAATTAAGAATGAATGTAATGGAACTTTTCTTTGAATATTGTCATAGGTACTGTACGATATGTTTTTGTATTCCCATTATTTGGCTTCAACGGAATATAATGTAATATTACAACAATTAATATTAATTTTAGTGATGGAAAAAAAATCGTCAGTACTATGATCATTAGCGATGGTAATTCCATGTTGGTATAAATATAATTACTGATGATTCCGTCAGCAATTGTCCAACCATTTACTGGTAGTTATGTACGCTGTCAGTAAAGATCACATTTTTATTGACAGTCTATTCCATGATTTCCATCAATAAATAATGAAATTTCATTTACGGTTGATGAAATTGTCAGTGAAGATGTATGTTTTACTAATAGTCCTGCGCATTAGTCAGTGAATGTACCAACGATGTTGTCTACTCCTACCGGTTGCGTCCGTCGGTGAAATTTTCACTGACGATATTTAGCCTTTTACCAACAGTTTGTTATTGTCAGTAATAAGTGCTTTTTTTTGTAGTGTTTAGCCAGATCCTGGTGCTACTGAATGGCCAATAGCAGGGGGCGCCAATATGTTTTCTTCATGGTTTCAGTTCCCAGAGTATTAGGTAACAAATGCATGCACAAGATCTGCATTAGATCGATACTTATAAGTCAACATTTGGATCAACTTCTGGTCCATATACCATCATGATCAAATCAATCCACACACATAGAGGCATGAGAGTTGAATGCATGCCCCATAAGAAATGAGAATTTCTAACATAGTGCCCCTTAGCCAAAAAAATTTCTGGCATCACCACTGGTTGGTTGGATCTTGATGCTTGCATATCCTGTCTAGGGATGTCAAGGGATCATATTTGTGGCACATATTCCCTTAACGGTATCCATATCTTGGATAATTCACATGTCGAGGATTGAATTCAGCTTTAAATATGAAGAAAGAAAAGTCATATCTGATTTCAAATTTGAATTTCGAACCGTATGTAGCCGATCTTCAAACGTAGGAGCATCAAATATATGACATTTATTTAAAACTAAATGTGATGTAAATCTGATAATATATTTATGTATATCCAAATCCGAATTAGATCAAATGTCATTTTGGATATTTTTTTTTTTTCATATATCTGATTTTTATTTAAAATGATTCAATAGGATGTCCGATCTAGTTTGGACATAAAACCAGGCACGCACGCACACACACACACACACACACACTATATATATATATATATATATTATGTGGACGTATATGGTCGAGTCCAAGTCCTGCTCCATTTCACTTTATGTTGATCCAACGCAGTGATTCCCCAATCCAAGAGGACCAAGAACCGATTCCTCATATCTACATCAACAACGAAACTTCCAAAACAACGAAAGCAGCCCAATGGGGTATCGGCAACAAGAGGATAAGGGTCACTTTCATTTTCCCTGCGTCCATTGGGGACCATAGCAATGAAGGTGCGGTCCAGTACCTAACCATGGAGGACCACAGACGGGCTTTTCTGTGTTGAATCCAGACTTCATGGACCACTCAATGCCAGAGGGTACATTACAGCATTGCATTCGTTTTGGTCTTATATGTGTCACTGCATCCCGAGGGAAAGAAGGCACAAGTCTGGTCCATGTGTGGTAATATTCACCAATACACAGGCAAACATAGTTACAGATCGAAGATGACGAGTATGACCCACCCAGGTCCCAAAGCAGCTCTGAATCCCAAGAGCACAACCTAAACTTAGCGTAAACACCTTATACATCATTATATAGACGACGAACAAAGAGAGGCAAGGAGAAAATTTGGAATAGCAAAATTAAATATTTTCCTATACACACAAATAAAATTAAATATTTCCCTGTACACAAACCAGAAATTCGTGACATCATACACACGCACACAAACGTGTATATGTGTGTATACATAGCACCAAGCCACGTAAGTGATCATATCTATAAGATCTATTGATTTATTTTATCATCTGATAGTGCAGGATGGAACCGCACATGGCCGATATATAAAAACTAGTGCCGTAGTAATGTGTAACCTTATACCTTACCATGTTGCCAAAATCAGGGAATTAATCGTCGTAAGAGCTAGATAGACCTACCCTAGTCTTTGGTGTGTTCATTTTTCACTATTTTTCAGATGAAATGATGTAATACTGAATCTCAAGTCGATCTTTAGAATAGGTAAAGCTTTATTAACATATGTCAACTTTAGATTTTTATAGGCTTATTTTAGAGTAAAAACCAGCATCCTTAATGAAAATTACCTGATAAATTCACCGGCATGTGAGGACGCGCATTTTTAAAGCCTTCTCTGCTCAAATGAAAAATGTCTCTTATTCGTGAATGGAGTTTAAGTTACGATATATTTGCGCGGGGCTATCTTCTAGTCATTTCTAAGGTCCTATTCTATTGCTTTGATTTGGCATACATGAATGTTAATAAGGTGACAAAGGACTTCGATTTTAAATCAAATTTCCAAAGCTAGAAGTTGTACTAAGCAAACCAAATGTGGAATTTGGGACATGTTACCTTTTATAACACTAAGAAAAGCATCCCATTACTTCGTCAGAAAGAGAAACGCCAGTAAGCAATAATGAAATAGACGATATATATGAAAATTCGTTTACATGATGCTGATCTGCTTGTTTCACTGTTGTCATGAATGTTGTTACATACAATTCGTACTTTATGAATTAAAGCTACCTACGATTTCCACCGTGTTAACATCAAATAGCGATTAATATACATAACTTAAAAGTCATAATTGAAATCCAATTGGTTCCCTAATTTTTTTATTAGCTTAATTTCCGACTTTTTATACATATTGTAAGTCATTACTTCACCTCTACAAGGATCCAAGTTAATCTGATGCACGTTTTCTACTTACTAAATGAATTAACATCATAAACGCATTTAATTAATAAATTCATTAAATTACACATAACTAATGCACGGCATATCTGGGAAGATCTACCTGAAACAGGTGACACTAATTTATCTCCAACAGGTACCGATACTATATTATATTATATTGTATTGCGTGTGCATATGCTTGAGATCGTTATTTTTACATGCATTCAAGTTGGTTTCTTAAAATTTTCCCGTTCTTTAATAAATCCAACATCTACAGGCATAACAGTTTACAGCATTGGTACTGTAGTGGAGATTGGCTTTTGAATCATAAAAAATTAACATGTATCAAAGTTATTCTGCTGATTCAAAGCTCAACCTCAAAGGCATGCAGCAAATGCATCAAATTTTGTTGGTTCAAAAAGTCCGTTCTTACCCTCTTAAATTCAGGATGTACAAATTAAGAGTTCACTACTTTGTAGTTTTTTTGCTCATATTGAGAACATCTATGCAATTCGAATCAGGCCAAACAACTTGAGTTTTAAAATACGTACCAGATTGTACAAATAAATATTATACTAACCATCTTGTTTGCTGTTTTTGATCTGTTTCACCTGTGCCTAAATCATCTATGCATGCGTTGAAGTCCACATACATAGTTTTACAGGCGCCATAACTGTGGAACATCACCATGCTCTCTCTCTCTCTCTCTCTCTCTCTCTCTCTCTGTGTGTGTGTGTGTGTGTGTGTGTGTGTGTGTGTGTGAGAGAGAGAGAGTGTGGGTCTCTGATCCCCCCTAACTGCCTTCATATATACCAAGAAGATTCAACCTGTAATAATTTCTTGTCGACAAGAAAATTCTACCATAAACACATTTTAGCCAGCAAGACTCGACCTTATAGAATATTTACATATTCTACCATAAACACATTTTAGCCAGCAAGACTCGACCTTATAGAATATTTACATAGTTCTTTCAAATGCATATTTTTTGGATGAATGAAGCGACATTAATGACCCATTAATTTGTAAAACGATTCGAACTGGGTAGTTTAACTTACTTTGAAACTTGGTCAAGTTTTGGTGTTGCATGGTAGTCGGGGCTCACCAGAGCTTTCCGTTTAGTGGGCTGATGTCCCTTTAAATAGCCTGGCCGCCCTCGAATGTTTCATTGTCATTATGACTAAAAATAATATCAACACGTCTAAATGAGAGGCGCGATTACCAAATCCATCTACATGGCTTAGTCATGGTGTGTGCTGCTGTGCATACTGTTGACACTGTTCAATTACAGGTTTGATGTAAAGCAGGATTTTCAACATACCATGTACTTTATTTATTTAAAAAAAAAAAAAAGTGTATCCCCATGCATAGAAACACACAAGTGCACACGCACAAGCATACACATAGAAAACACTTCTGGCAAAACGCAGACCGGCAGTGGTGTTGAAAACTGGTGTTATATATATGTGGAAAGTTCATGCTCATGTCCAAGTGTCCTACGAATTTAGTTTTTTAAACTTGCTCAGGACAAAAGGTTCTCCCATGTAAACAATGTCAAGCGTTTTTTCTTTCTAAAAGTTTTATTGGTACTTTATGAATGTTTGCACTTGCATGTGTTGAATAATACTTAATGATTAGTTACTAATCATATGTACATCATGGCTTTTTATCAAGTATGTGCCGTATAAGCACCTAACGTGTGTTTGTGCAAGCGAGTGTGTGTCCATGTGTATGTGTGTGAGAGAGAGATTGCTGATAGAGGTTCCATATATAACTAAAATAATCTGTATAGGTGGGGAGTTAAAGTCTGATCCCATGATCAGACCATATTCTTCCGAGCTATATGAGCCACATAAGACAGACTTAAATACTGAACATACCCGGTATGAAAAACTATGGATATCGCTGACAGATTGCTGTAACCTCGACGGTCCTCAACCCAGAGCTATAGCATAGACACCGCCCCCCACCCCCCCCCCCCCCCCCCCCCCCCCCCCCCCCCCCCCCCCCCCCCCCCCCCCCCCCCCCCCCCCCCCCCCCCCCCCTTCTCTCTCCCTCTGTATATATATATATATATATCATTTACTCTGAGTTCACGACCATTTAGATCATTATGTGGCAACACATAGCTTGATAGGCGTTTGTGGGAATTTCAGAAATCAAAGGCTTACAATCTCTATGTAGTGGAGCCTTGAACAACTCCGCTTTGATTTAAAAAAAGGAAACATGATCCAAGAGTTTATTGATGAACAATAATACCAAACAAAGTAGATAGAACAATGCCACTTTTACACACCAGAGAATAGGAAGGACCAGCATAGAGAACTCACTTCAAATAAAAATAACTATAATACGAATTAATAACTTCATCATCTCATATATATTCTTCCCCTAGTTTAACCCAGGACCTTTTTTTATTATTTATTTTTGGGTAGTGGAGATGAAAGCTACAGCAGTGCGTCCTATAAATATTATTGAATACTATTGAAGGTTTGAGTGTGCAGAATACTGCTATGCTTCTGCCACTTTATCTCGTCATCGTTTTGCTCAACGAGTTTCTAGTACTTACCTTAGCCCTGAAGCTTTCCACGCTGCTGTTTGTAAGATAACAGGCTGCCCATAAGCGCTCTTGAGGAGAGCATACTGAAACCATTTGGAAGATGACCGCCACCAAAATCACGATCTAAACATTCTTCCCCTTCTCTGACGTATCAGGCGAATGAGAAATATTTTGTTGGTAATGGTGGAGATTGGAAGCTACAGCCCCGTAAGGATGCCTGAAAGATTGGCTTAGGTTGCCGAAGGTTGATGAAGGAGAAGTTGGTTGTGCGCTTTGCAGACTCATATTCAGCAATTGGGGGTGACTAAGCTGCCTGGAGTGATCAAGTTCCAAAGGAGTTGTCACAAATGAGGGACTAGAGGGTTGCCCTTGAATAGGTTGGTAAAAGAGAAGGTGTGATCCAGACGATAACGACAGTGAGGAGAATACAGAATTGTTGCTGCAACTATTGTTTTCGTGAGCTTGAACTGCGTGAGTTTGGGCACCTAGATGTGCCAAAAAATGACTTGAATCTCTTTGGGCGTAAGGATTGGATGACAGTGCATTGATGAGCAAGCTGGGGTATGAAGGTTGGTGGGGAAGATGGAACGGGTTCATAATTTGTGAATTATGGAGTAATTGAGGAGAAGATTGGCTTCCTTCTTCATACCTTTTACACGAAGCACTGGACTTCTCCTGATTGATCATTTCTTTCTCAGATCCAAACTGATCAGACCTCAAGGCTATATCATGGCTGCCAAACTGAAGTCTGGCTATGCTCTTCTCATCAGGATCAGTGACAACTGCACCTTCCGTGGCATCACTCTTGTTCGAGAGTAAGTTCAGAGATTGAACACCGGAATATCTGTCGCCGTCCAAATCTGAATTGGAGATGGATGCTTGGAAACTGAAATCACACTCTTGAGGAATGGGGAGTGGGGGGAGTTCGTCAATTTCATGTTGGGCAGCCTTAATCAACCAATCAACAACCTTGCTGGGCTGATTGAGACCGAGCCTGTCTTGGAGATCATAAAGTTGTATAGCAGTTGACACAGAAAGCCTTACACGCCTATCTCTCAGACCTTTAATTGTCCTTACTTTGCTGTGCCTATCTTTGCCCCCAAAAGAACGCGAAACTCTTACAATTCTTGGGTCCTTCTGTCCAGCCCAAGCCTTCAAGCTGTAAGATCCTCTTGCTTTCTTCTCATCTTCAGCACATCCTTCTTGCTTTCTGGGTGTAACAGTTTCTGCTGAGTTCCTTATCATCTTATTACGCTCATGATGCTTTGTCCAAGGACTATCAAAAGGTTTCTATTGAGAAAAGCTAAGGAGCTCTTGACAATTTATGCCGTTTTGAAGGATCGATCACAAGTATTTACTTTGAAGCGTTTTCTCTGTAACTGCCACCCATTCACATCTGGTTGCAGATTCCCAAACTAGTGTTGATTGTATAGATGGAAATGTCACTGAATTAAGAAAACAGAAAACGATGGTATGACAAAGGATCCCAAAATCAAACAAGTTATGGATGTTTGACTACTTAAACATGAGGATCTGAGTTTCTTTTCAAGGTATTAAAGGAAAAATAACTTGATTTTCCATGTAAATTTTACTAGCAGCCTGATATACTTTATCGATTTGAGGGATCCTTAGGAGTTGAAACCAAAGTCAAGTGCATAAACTTATAAAATGTATAGGTAACCTAGAAGTTATCAGTATCAAAGTGCTGCAATGCCTCTTTGAGTTTCAAGCCGTGGAAAGCACCGCAATAATGATATAAGAGATAATAAATTGAGAATGAACAAAAAAAATGCAGATCTTGACTTGCTTACTTGTTTAGCAGAGATGATTAGACAACATCGTTGGTGTTCAGCACCCTTTCAACTCTTCTTCTGTACATCGTACTGCTCAGACGGCCTTTCAGTATTTGCTGCAAGAAAAAAAAGGAAAGGAGAGACTAAAGAAACCCTAGGCTGAAATCCATTTTATAAATTCATTATGAGAAAATTCAGAAAGCTTGATATCCACACTATGAGCTGGGTGAAGAACAGGAAATGTGTGGTTCATTTTCCTGCACGTGGCAGGCGTCGGCCCCGCGCAGAAAAGCCAATCACCATGTTATGTCATCATCGGTAGATATCTGTCTGTATTTTCTTTACAAAATAAATTTGGGCACACCACCATCTCTTTATTTCATATCTTTCTGTTATTAATGCATCCCTTTCAAGTATGGCTGAAACCAAATTAGGTATAAGTTTGAATTTTACATAAAATTTATTTTGTCTTGAATAAGAAAATCTCCACTTGGCCTTTTCCTCCAACCAATTTCGGCTTTCATCAGTTCTTGCTGATGAAATAATCAAAATGTGAATATATGCAACTTTTGATATGTAGTTGCAGCCTAAGACATATTATTTAATTCATGAGTTGCTAATATTACTGCAGAGCAGCCATATACGTGAAAAACTTTGCAAAGCAGATGAAAACTGGTAAGTTTCCTGCCCAACATATACCAAAGACCACTGCATTTAGTCCATTTTCGTGAAAATGCAAACGTGATCTTTTGCAGAAGTTAGTCGGTACATTTAATGATTTAACTACGAAAACCATTTAGGTCATATTGACTATAATTAGTGTCAAAAAAAAAATTTATTTAGTTAGAAAATAATAGCTAAATCCCTTCAGCTTCTTACCCGGTTAGTTGGAATACTTTATGAGTGCATTATTTTCATGAACTGATACCAGCATTTGTACTATCCAGCCAACATGACAAAGAATCAAACAATAGGAGGTAAATTAAAGCTAGTTAACCCTAGTTGCATGTCAAAGGATCCTAAGACCAGTACAGAAGAAGATAAGATCATCAAAATAGACGTCAATTATGAGCATTAAAGGATTTGCAAATCTTCCTTTAAGTGACTCACCTTGGGCTTCCTATAATAGATGATTTTTTTTTAATAGAAAGCTAGAATATGCAAAAAGCTTTCAATTAATAGCATCAGTGGACCAGCCTACAGCTTCATTAAATTCTGTCTTGATGCAAAGGGACCATCCTAGTTTCCCCAGCATGATGGATTATGATGAACTTAGAAGAGGTTCCAATCTCTCAATCAGCTCGTTTTCCAAGAAATCAACCTCCAACCTTTGACTGCCATCCATTGACTATTCATTTGTCTTCTATTCTTCCTTCTTCGTTTAAGACTTTAAAGTGTGCACACACACATACACATATATATAAGCAGAACAAGAGACATTGCCAAATAAGAAGGCAATCCGAGCCCTCAAATTTTAATTATATAAAGGTTCTGTTTCTTACATGGATTTAGGTATGTATCTGCTACTAAAGGTAGCTCACTCACTGTTGTGCCAGGATTCTGTCTAATTAGCCACTAATCTTGACTGCTTGTTTTATTATTTCTTAATGAAACTAATTGGTTTACTATCATGCACGCTGATCTTCAAAGAGGCATAGAATTCTATGGATGTCGGTGTGCAATCATGCAGCATTATATGTTTATTTCTTTAGCACTGAGGCTTCTTTATATTCTGTAGACTTGCCCCACCCAAAAGGATCACTTGTTATAAAGACAAATGAGCTACTGAAGCTTGTGCATGCCTAACTGATCTACCCACTTCCCTCCGGCGGAGGCGTGTGGGCTAGTGTGTGCAATTGCCCACACTAGCCAACAAAAAATGCAGTATTTTATATTGGTACATCTTCATTTATTTATTTATATATGAGTGCCCCTTAAAGAATAAAAGTCAAATAATTAATGCCCCTTAGTTGGAAATTCTTGGCTCGGCCGCTGCTGCTCTGCCCACTTCAAAGAATGCAACCGGATCATTATGTTCACCCTTCACATTCTTCCCTGCCTACAATTATCTAAAAGGAATAAAGCATGCGATAAACCTAATATCTTATCACATCCAAATCTCCACCGACCTCCAAAAGAGAGAGACAGAAAGAGAGAGAGCGAGAGAGAGAATGAACTCCTTTGTTTTTTTCTGCTCATCCTTTTTCTGCTTTTCTTCCTCCTTGCATCCCTTTTTGACCAAGCGTGCTGCAAATTATGGGAGATGCATTGTGTACTCATAGGAGGGGGTGGGCGGCAGTTAGGCATGCTTCAACAAAGTGGTGGTGCATATATGCCGCTGATGAGGACTGATAGGCGACATTCCGTCTTCTCCTCCTCGATGGATCTTTCATGTGGCATCCTCTCATTGCCTACCAACTTGCACAAGCGTGGAAAGAAAGAAGAGTGGAAGAAAAGAAAATGAGTTCGAGATTCATCCCTATCACGATTAACAGAAGATAACAGAGCAGTAGTACGTTCAGAGTCCATTATTGATGCCTTTCTCTTGACTTGAGGCACTGCTTCTGGTTGTTTCTCAAAACTTCCCTTTCTTTTCGTACGCTGAGAAATGGCTTCAACTTTACGTGGTCTTCTCTCATCAGTTCTACCATCATAGGAGAGAGAGAGAGAGAGTTTTCTTTTGCAATTAAAAGCACTGGTCCCCAGGCGAGCAATCGTTTCACTCTTTGAAGAACCGGTGAGTTATCCATCAAGAAGACACGGCGCGAATTGATCCCGGAGATTCATAATTTCCCGACGATAATCTAGTCCCACGGGACCAGAAATTCAGATATTGACGGTAAAAACTCGGTGCCAACTTGTTTTAACTATCGAAAAGGATGAAATAATTCGGAAAAGAGACAACCGGAGTACGTGAATATTATACAGCTTATATATATTTTATGGTTATTTATTTATTTATTTTTACCAAAAAGCGGATAATTTGATCGAATGGTTATATAAACCATATCCGTGTATCTAATTTCATGTGTTATTTTAAGTATAACAAAAAAAAAACCCATGACCAATGCAAAAAGAAACTTTTTTTTGTAAGGATAAAAAGGAAACCCTTTGAAAAAATTTGAAAAGTTGATAAAATTAAAATTTGTTAGTCTATGTATGCATATCATTATTATGATCAATATACCCCTTTAAGCAGTACAAAAAATGTTTTTGTTTTTTTGTTCTACTTATAACGCTATCTCATTATATCATAAATATTTTATTATCTCATAAACATTATCTCATATTTGTATTTATTGTTGTCTCATGCATATGTCTATTATCTCATAAATATTTTATTATCTAATAAACATGAACTCATACTTATGTTTAGAATTATTTGCATCTGTCTATTATCTCATTATCTCATAATTTTTTTGTTATCTCCTAAACATGATCTCATACTTATGTTTAATGTTATCTCATACATTCATTCGTTCGTTATATCATTATCTCATAAATCTTTTGTTATCTCATAAACATTATCTTATACTTATTTGTCATTTCATACATATTTGTTATCTCAATCACATGCACATGCAACGTTTGAGTATGAAAATAAATATACATATTGGTAATAGGATCCCCATCGCGTACCCTCGTTACATACATGGGATGCATACAAAACTCTCTAAAGGTACAAAAATATGCTTCCACCTTCTGGTTTGATGTCATCCTCAAATGGGAATCTTGGCTACGGTGATTCTTTTTCTTTTGTTTTTTTGGGAAGTACGTGACGTTATACATGGAAAATAACGTTTGATAAATTTTTGGTGTAAAATGATGTTTTCTAGATATAGTTTTATAAGCTAAAAAGATATGGACCATCCATTAGCTTTTGAGTTTTAATAAGACCTTACCTTTATGTTGATAAGATTTACTTATATTTATAAGATAGGAACGGTGGTGTGACATCATGTGCGTCCTTTTTTCGGATGTGTAAACAGAGTTAATTTTATGAATTAAAAAGTTGGACCATTAAGCTTCCATTAGAAAATCTGATCTTTATCTTGGTAAGAATCTCATAAAAGAGCCATCAACAAAAATGCCCTTTATGTTGATTCTAACGTTTTCCAAAATGAAAAGCATGGTTAGTTTTATGTTTGATAGAAACACCTGCATGTCTTTTTCCAGTTTAATTGCCAAAAAATGCTCTGAATTTCATTTTATTTATGTTCAAAATCATTCCTACTTTTCCTTGATCATTGCTATTGTAAAATGTGGAATCATGACGTTCTAGTTGACGGGATCCTACCCAAGTTTTCGACACAACCAGTGGCGTAACCACATGGTGGCTGCCCACACCAGCTTCACAAAATTAGTTTAATGTATATGTTAATATTTTGATATAATTGTTATACATGTAAATGCCTCAAATAAATTATAAGTATTGAATGAGTGCCTCTAAAAAAAAAAAATTCTGGCTCAGCTAGTGAACACAACCCACAACCCAAAACTGTGGAGCAAAAGCAATGGGGGAAGCCCTTGGGCCTTGTTTTTTGGACAGCAAGTTTTTAACCTGCTTTTCATTGAAAAACGGACTTAGAAAACTAAAGTTTAGCATGGATCTGACAAACTTTAGAAAAAGGATGCTGATTTTGAAAAAACCCGATGCGATAAGCTTTATATCGCGGTGAAATTCATTTTGTTAGATAATTTGAAATTTGCAGCTCCAAAGCATTTTTCAGTTTCGGTGCGTGTTAAGCAAAGTAATTTAAAAACCTACCTTAAAAGTTGCCGGAGAGCTTTGATTTCTGGTCGCAGAAGTTTTGTTTTTTCCGTTTCTGATGACGCAAAGGAACCATGTAAGTTACTTGAGCACCCCACGGCCCTACCCCGAAAAGCAAAAGCAAGTGGAATAATCGGGCCGAGGAATTGAGACCTGCCATCGTCGCACGATCGGAGAATTTGTGACCCTTAGTTAGTTCTGCAACTGCAAGAATGAAGCAAGGTGACATGGAATATTTAGGATCCTTTTTCACTAATTTAATTCTTTTCTTTTGGTTTGAAGCTTTATAAATTTTATTAAGGGCAGTCCCCATATGGATACTTCAATTATCGAGCAATGAATTGGCAAACTGAAAACCTTTTTGCATGCATGTGTTGTTTATTTGTACCATCCTTCCTTTCATCCATGTATTTTTCTTTCCCAAGCAGGCGTATCTAAATCTGCTGACAGTTTTCTTCGTGTTTGGAAGAAATACCTTGAAAAGGCAAAAGTTCCATGGATTTTTTCCTTTATCTTAAGGGTCTAGGACTGTTTTGGAAGCTAATTAAAGAACAGGACACTCTCAACTAGAATATCATACACTCATGGTTTTCTACCCTGATGAGTAATACCCACGGAAATTCAATTAATGATTGGACTTTGATAGGTCTACCAAAACTACCAATCCTACCAACTATTCTATTCTAAGCGAGCCCCTTGACACAATCCACTAATTAATTGATACGTTACAGCACCACTACGATTATGACTCATGCATTACATGATGAAATTAGCATCCTTCACATCATATCCAATCATTTATTTATGTGATTGTGCTCCTGAAAATTAATGCCCCTCAACTAAAGATTTATGGCCTGCAATTGCTTACCCCTAACTAAGAGGGTGGAGTTCCTTCGTAGATTAACTTGATCTTTTGGAATTGGTAAATGAAAAGCTTGTTTATCCATATATTAGTTAAACTAATTGGAATAAACGAAAATCTCTGCAGCCTACTCATATTATAACTACCACCTATTGGCAGTGCAAAGCAGATACAACCAAATATCTGATTGGATCTTTCCTTTCGTAAAAAAAAATGTAATTTTTTTTCCTATTTTGTCCTTATAGAGGGGTTTCTTTTATTCAGTTATTGAGCTTAACCTGATAGATGATCGGATTGAATATACTTTAAAAACTAATAGTTTTTTGAAAATCATAAACTGTCTCACAATTATGCCTTGGGCCATCACATCAACATTCTTAGTGTAGAACACAACAGGGCGATCAGGTTTCAAGATCCCAACACAATATCTCTTAGTAGTGGACATGCTGCTGCATTTTAAGGGGCTCTTCAGATTTGAAATCCATGGATCTGATATAACTTGCTTTTGCTGATGGGGTAAAATGTCCATGATATAATTTCATCAACCTAAGGATCTTAGGTGAGACTCAAGATTCACACTTGAGTCCCTTATTTTACTTTTTCGTATTGAGAAAAAAATGGATTTAAAATCTGATGGAAAGGGCTTGATTTTAAATTCATGATATACAAATCTTAAAGATCTTAAATCCAAGGCTACCACCAACACGTACAAAAGGATGTAATATGACCGATGGAGTTATATTGACCTCGACCATGATGATAAAGCGTGTTTTGCACGAACATATATCTTGTGGTGAGAAACAAAGCTATAACTTTTTGTTCTCAAATTATTGAGTGCGCTTTATCAAATGGAGGGAGAGACTCAAAATTCTTATCCCTGCCTTGTCAAATGGAGGGAGAGAAAAATACTGTTATATTATATATATATATCGTGCAAATCATGCAGTTGTGGATTTTTTACTATTGCATGGACGTTAGCCTCTGAGATTGAAACGCCACCTTAAAAGAAAAATGTCACTGTAGGGCCCCGTACGTATTCGAGAAGAAAATCGGCGATTATTCGAACGCGATGGGCGAGGAATTGTCAGAGTGGGCAGAAAAGCGCTGTACGTGGCGCGCTTCTCTCTCATGCGCCTCTGGTACAGTAACAGAAGGGAAGGGGGCAGAAGATAACGATGTGGAAAACGACGTCTCATGCTCTGTCGCAGTGGCACAGAGAGAGAGAGAGAGAGAGAGAGAGAGAGAGAGAGAGAGAGAGAGAGAGAGGACTGTACATGAAGACAAATATGACAGCAAGCCCCCGATCTCCTTCCTCCCCTGACTGCTTGAGTTGCCCTCCATTAATGGCCTCCACGCTGTCAAAAGAATGAACTATTCTCTCTTTCTCTCTCTAGATCTCTCAACAACATAATAGACGAGTTAACAAGTAAATAACTGATATCGTTAGGTACCCCAGAAATTTACCGAACAAATTAAACTACCTCCATAACATTACAATCACTGTCATGATCTCTCTCTCTCTCTCAGAGAAGAGAAGAGACCGTGGATGAGGAGTCTCGCTCTATCAGACGACAGAGTGTGGATGAGGACCAGAGGATGCCTTGGCCGGCCAGACTTTATTTCGCCAATTTAAGCTTGAAAAAGAGGCTTCATGCGTCACGATTAAATGATGACGACTGTGTTTCTGCATCTTCTTACTGATTATCACAGCATGCAGTACTGATGCGATTTGAGCTATAAGTTGAATGCTGGGCCGATCGATGCGTCTAACTATTGATCTTCCTTCTCCGGCTGGTGGAGAACAAATACGATCAGAAATGATGAGATTCCAGAAAGAGACCGAAAAAAAAGGCTTATATTTTAGTATAACTAAAGAGGAAATGTACTTCAGTGAATGTTAAACTGCAAAATTAATCTGTGACAAGCGTGTGAACCATCCCCCTTCAGACTGTATATAATGCGCGAGATATATGCACAACACATCCTACTTTAGGACTGAGTCTGTTTTACTACACCATTCATTTGATGGCTATTTAAAAAATTAATAATTATGTTTGCACATAAAGTGACGTAAAGTTGTGGTTTTAGACATGTAATAAGAACATTCGAAACAAAAAAATCAGGCCATTAGTTTTAGAATCGTATCAGTATATTTGAAAAATAATCATTTTTTAAAATCCACCAACTTTTTGATGTAATTAAGCTTTGTATCCATAAGTAAGGAAAGTGCAAAAATTTGAAAGGGAAGAGTATACGAGAAACCAGTAGATGTTTGACATGTAGATACTGGATGATCAAACGGTTGAGAGAAAAATAATAAGAAAAAGAAAGAAATTGGTAGCTCTTAATCACAGCCTTTGATCTTTTTCTACCTTGGTTTTTTTTACTGCCAATTTAAAAAGAAAATCAAGGGTTGAAATTGTTCTTTATTTGTTTAGCATTTAAGTGAGAGAAAGAGGGAAAGAAATTGGTCGGTATGTTACTCTTAGGATGAGACCTATAAGAGATCCTCTTAGCAGTTAATCATAATTTCAAGATGAATGAATGACAAAATATCAAGAAGAGAAAGGAGATAGAGAATCTTAGTAATCCAGTATAATTAACGAATTCTTTTCCTGGATTCCTTGTCTGTAGTATAATTAACTATTCAACTTGTAAAGATCAACTTCCAACATGATTCCTGGTCTGTCACACGCACACATATACATATATATATCTATATTATTGGGAGAAACAAGGTTCCAAGATTTAGCAAATGGAGTATCCAAGAATGTGTCTACGATGGTTAAATTCACCATTGTTGGGGGTAGAAAGTACTCCAACTAGATTTCCCAAGCTGGTTATGTGCACCATCTTCATTCCCAGTGTTTAGTGCACTAGGGTATGAAAGGACTAGAATACCCTTGTTTGTCAAAAGAGAAACCAAAATGAAAAAAATCACAATCCAAAAATATCGGTTGCTTATAAAAAAATGACAAAAATGCTCCACATCCGTTGTTGGACATATTTGTTATGTGGCAACTTTGGTTTCATCGAACATTGTCAAAATGACCGAAATACCCCCCCAAAAAAATAAATGTGGACTTCCTACAATGAAAAAATTGGAAAGCACTCTTGTGGGCCCCGCAAACATCCACCGTGTTCTGCAATGTGGATCCCGCACTGCTGTGTGGACATGCGGCGAGAGTACGTACTCGGACCGAGCCGTGCTCTGATCCCCTTCGTTCAAATTGCATCCCCTCACCTCACAAGCCTTCCGGAGAAGAGAAAACGAAAGCGAAGTTTCATTATCAGGGCCAGCACTACACCATCAGATCTGGGTCGTCGTATCTGCCAAATCTGATCGTCTAAATGTTTTCACATCCCCCACCTTCAGCTGGTCCCCTGCAAACCAGAGACTGCAAACTCTACTGCTATTGAGCGCGGGCGCACACACATACACGACAGAGGCTGAGTCGGATGAAGGACCAATGTGAACATGGGTATATATATATATATATAGAGAGAGAGAGAGAGAGAGAGAGAGAGATCATAGACTACTGCTAGATCTCAGACTGCCAGTACTGCACAGCCAACTCATACCCAGCCAACCCAAGATTGTCTCTTTTTCCTTTCGCTTCGGCCGTGGGGGCGAGGAAGCATCTCGGCCGGCCCTGATTCTTTGCTCTACGTACCTTCTGCTGCTGCCCCCTTGCAGAGCAGGTAAAAAAAAAGAAATAAAAAACAAAGGCAAAATAATAGTTTGTCTTTACTCTTTTGAATACGGAGATGAGAAGAAGAGTGCGTCCTTTTCTGCCCTTGTTCTTTGCAACGCCCAAAGCCGATGGTCCCAAATTATCATGCTCATAGCCTCATTGTAAGTCACGCCCGCGTGCCCAAAGATCTTGGCGACCAAAACTTGTGAAGAACGTTAAAGAAAGGATCAGCCATCGACACAAAAAATGAACTGAATTCTGTTCTTTCCTGTTCCCGTTTCATCTCAAAATGGATAAAGTAGGATATGATGATCAAACTGTATTTATTTGCACGTATTGAAACATGCAAATGTTAGATGAAGCAGGCGGGCATTTAATTTTCTTCAGTCTAGAATATTAATATGCTTCTGTTACAGCTAGCTAATTTATGAATGGAGCAGGCGGTCTCATAAAGGTAGAGAGATGTACAGTACATGCGTCTCAGTCATCCATAGGGTGGGGACAGTAAATTTAAACGAGCAGAACTGCAGGCCGGTAGCGGTAGGCAATTGGCAGCCTGCGAACTCTTTCTGCATGCATGCAAAGTCTCTTTTACGTCATTATTGCACACAGTTGTTGTAACTGCTTTAGCATATCACGCTCTCATCCATGCGTTTTGCCTCTCTCTCTCTCTCTCTCTCTACAGGAGAAGTTCCTTCTTGATCCTGACTAGCTAAAAGTTTGGATATGCTTTAGGGTTCACAACCCATGAACCCAGAAGCATCAGCTTCGTTTTCATCTAGAGAATCTTACTGTAGAGTAAACAGATGCCTTGCTAAGTATATCAAGATCTGCTAAAACCTTTTAGATTGACTAATTCTATGGCCATCATCTTCCCAATTAGTTTGCTCTCAACTTTGTAAGGTGAAACAATCTCCAGATAGTTGGCTTCTCCAGATATCTGGCTTCCACAAACCCGACTAAATCTGAGCCATTTGTCTTCTGGACAGACTGTAGAATACTGAAACTGAACGGTGGTCTGTGATGTAACCTGAGTTAGCCGTGGCTTTTGGCGAAATTGTAAAATATTTGGCCTGTTCAAGTGAGAGATCAGACATTTGATTGCAGAGGCAGGGCTGGCAGGTGGTTTGGATGTGGAACATATGTGAACACTCTTGTTAGTTCTATTCAGCAAGCACCAGTGCAGTTTTAGTGAGCAAGAGATCAAGTATTGGCCTCAAGGGGCATAGCATAACAGGGTGACAAGATGGTTCACATCCAAGCGGTTCAAAGTTCAAATCTCATGGCATATAGACACACTCGAGTTGAAGGGTGTATACCGTAAGTCACTTCAAAACAAGCCAAATCTTCGGAAGCTGATGGGTATGGCCTTGGGGTTTTATGCTAAAAGCGTTTCTCCTAAGTAAACATAAAAAGGTCGACGAGTATTGAAGGCATATCATGGTTAGAAATATTGGAGTAAAGGAAATGCAAACAAACTTCAAGCTATGAGTATTGACGCCTCCCCTAGAACCAAAAGGAGTTAACAGGAGTCTTGGCACATTGACCAGATATATCATGAATATTCGTTCTGGGATATAGGTACATTGCATATAATATGATTTTTTTACGCTTGATGTTGCCAGAGAAATGCAAGGTGGACCGGCATTTGCCAAAGCACTTGAAGGATGGGCCAATATATCTGAACTTTTTAGTTGGTAATTTCTATATAGCTTTAATCCTATCGCAATTTTTACAAATGATATTTCAGACTTCAAGTCAGTGCAACAGACTCCAAACGTACGTATAGTAACACTCTCTTGTTATCATGCTTAAGTACTGTGGTTGATGGGCAAAACATATTCATCAGTTCCATTATAGAACGTAGTTGGAGTACAATGCCTCATCAAATATGGTTGCCCCTTAAGAGCATTTCATTGGCTGGATAATTTCTTAGTTTCCTATGAAGAGATCATAACCACTGTACAAACCCAAGAAAAACGTTTTTTGTTCAATATATTTAGCTGGTAACATAACATTTTATTCCTAAAACCGAAGAAAAAAGGTCCAAGGCACAGAGCTCCAACTTTTTCTCACTGGGTTTTTGGGATGTGAGTGCACCCTTGGACTTTTTGTTTGCGACTGTCCTTTCCTACACCTAATGTGTAGAAAAGATCTTACACTCAGTCAAATCATTTGGGACTGGACTTTTAGCCCTTCCTTTTTGTCCAATGAAAGGATATGGTAGGAGGAAGCTCCCGACCGTCAAGGGATTGTTAATCAAACCGTTAACAAACCATAAATTTAACAAATAATTAACCGCAGCAACATTGCTGTCCCAAAACCAAGTCCAATTCACTTTTTCCTCTCATTCTTACCTACCTTTCCTGTCTTTCCTTCCTTCTTTTTGGTTTTTCCTTTAACAGTATTCTCTCATTGGCAAATCCTAAGCGAATCAAAATCTACCACTTCTGTTTCATCAGATCGGTGATGACTTACATATAGACATGATTTTTTCAATGCTCGAGCTTGCAGCCAAAGAAGTTTAAGGTGGACTTCCGTCTGCCAAATTAAGCACTTGCATACTGGCAAAATATACTGGTATTTTATAATAGATCTGTATATGACCTTAAATTTTATCATGTAATTTTTACAAATTATTCCAACTTTAAACAAGCCAATGTAAACCACACTCCAATTGCAGTACCTCTCTTTCCTTGTCATGCATGCTTGGGGTGTAGGAAGGGGCAAAACATTCTTCAGCTCAAAACCAACAAGAAGAACAATTCTTTTCATTCAATATATTTTCAGTCGGTAATGCAACATGTTATTCTTAAAACTAAAGAGCAAGAAGAGAGAAAGAAGGAGAGCTTCATCTTCTCTCACTGGGACGTTTGGGGGTGTGAGTGCTACATCCTGATTTACCTCCCCAGTAAATCCCGTGTTTGCAAACATAAATTCAAATTTTTGGCTTAATGTGAGATTTTCTTTTACCATGGTGTATGGGATAGCTTGGATTACTTTTCCAACCCATCAACCACCCCCCTTAGATTTGGAATAACTTCTCAGTTATCGGATTAGCTTCCACAAACCACCTGCTAGAGGGTAGGCCTCCTTCCTATTATTATGAGAGAAATCAACCATTGGATTAGCCTCCACATGCTACCACCTTGTCATTTAAAAGTGGCTTGAGTGGGAAGGTTTCCAAGTTCTTTATTCGACTTCTAATGAATAAACCCACTTCTATTCTATTTCATTGAAGTGGACAATTCAATCCCTAACGTTTGCGCTTTAGGCCCTTCATCGATGTGTAAATGATTGACTTTCTGAATCTTTCAGCCTTCATTGTTTAAAATTGTCTTCTCTACTTGTACGAAAACATAATTTCAACCAAAAGTTTATTGTGTTATTTTTTTGTTCAACTAACAATTAAAGCAAAGCAAAGTTAGGAACAATAAATCTCTTTATGATGTTCAATAAACTCATTTTTCCAACTCGTGTCCTTTGGCAACTTGGGTTTTCTCTCATTTTTGTTGTTGAGATTGTTAGAACTATTCACGGACGGGGCTCGGTCTCTTGCGAGGCAAAGCCCTTACAAGCCCCAACCACAATGTCTCGCAGTGCCAACACTCGACAAAGCCAAAAACTACAAAATAGTGGGGGTATGGCCTGGTTGTTAATCTTCCTGTTAATGCCATTCACAGCACTTTCTCTTATCACTTACCTTCACCTGTGAGGGTTTTGTTTGTTATAATTCAAATTACTGATATGGCTGGTAGTGTGGAGACAATGCTGGTCTAGCTAGCTGGGAAGACAATGCTTTGCCAATTTGACTCCTACGAGTGCTATTCTCCTAGGCCTTATGAGATGGTAGTGTGACACTAAGTTGACAGTGCATATTTTCACACTAAGTCTCCTTGATCCCTAATGGCAAGGGGAAGAGGGAGCCTTCTGGGTATCATATGTGCAGATCTGGTAGGGCTCACGCAATATTTGGATGTGCAAATTTGCCCATGAGCAGATACTCAGATTGCGAATTAATTTTTGCAACTGATGCATATCACAAGCCTTTTTTCTTTTTTTTTTTTCTTTTGTGATATTTCCTACTTTTGGATCAGATTGTGCACCACCTTCCCAAATCTGATTCTAAATTTCTGTATAGATAGAATATGGGCTCAACCAAATGAGGTCCTCTTTTTTATTTATGTACTGGGTTCTCAGAAGCAAGGTGGGGTTTTCTTTTGTGCCATGAAATGTAGGTATTAGACGTTTTGATCTTTTTCAACTTCAGGGTTTTAAGCATAAGATTCTACGTACCGAGATGGGTGGGGCTCTTGATGAAACAGAAACAATGCACTGCCAATTAGGTGGACGGTCCGATCACTTTCAAAGCAGCGACATTTGAACTGAATTTAACTCCCTTAAGATGGTCGAGAGGTGGACGTAGACGTGTCATCCTTGCATATCTCAATGAAGCTTTGTACCAACACATTCATGATGTCCTATTTCTTTCTTAATATACAGAAGTTAACATGACTGCTTATTTATTTTTGTCTTGCTAACTTTTTCCAACTTCTTTTGCATTTCTGTTTTACAAGCGTCAAGATGTCGGTAATCATGAAAATGCTTATCAATTGTTCATGATAACATGATAGTACCTTGTGACCAACGAGCCTGACCTTCATCGAAATGCTACATGTAAACATCTTCTTTTTTCCTTTCTCATTTTTCCTGAACCTAAAATTTCACCATGACAAGGAACATCCATATGGATAGGCTACAAAAGAATAGGGCCTAGTAGAGATCCCTATTGAGACAGGATTTACAAGACCCCCCATTCTACATGCATGACATGGCCTATGGGCACATAGTGATGAGCGAAAAATCTATGTCACGGTAGGCACATCTCAGTAAGACAACTAAAAACCTCCTTCAGGGAATCAGGCCTCAACCTTGTACCGGCGGCAACGTCTGCCAGACAACTCCTTTTTTTATAGAAAATGAGTATGAGCACATTAGAGATAGGGAAGTAAACCAGGAGTGGAGCTTACTTTTCTTTCTCTAATTTTTTTGTCAATCGGGATTTCATTTAGAGCTCAAACGCCAGGAACGAAGCATCAAATACCGAACCAGGTTCAGGTGGCAATCACCTGGGGCCTAAGTGGGGATCTAAGATGCAGCCATACACCTATGCTGGTCACGACATGGTTCCATCACTATGCACAAGGGAACACCCAATTTGTGCCTTTTTCTCTACAAGGCTGGAGAAAAGTCACCGTCGAACTTTTGACGAGAGATCACTTGTCACTAGTTCCCACATGTTTACCTAATGCAAGAGGAACCCCATTTTACCCTAGCATCTTGTTCCTTCCATATTGGCCGTTGCGCAAGGTAGCCCAACCAGCTCCAAATTAAACAGGAATCATTCATCAAGGACATAAAGGGGTTGTTCCTAAAGCAGTCCCATATTCTCATCTCTGAGGTCATGGGGATGGGAGACACGAGCTCAAACCTACTTTGCCTCCATACAAGCAGGCCACTTTTAGGACACGAAGTTGTCAAAATCAGAAGCCAAACACAAGCCATTAAAGGCCCTAAAAAGTCTAATGGGGATTAGTCGGGAGACTCTGGACTACTCAGTCCAACTCGATCCAACTAGATAGACTGTACATAAATAAATATGGGAAAATAAATGCAGAAACATATACATCGATACAACGAATGCTTACACATATATTTATAGGTCAGGGATTAGTTGGTTGACTAACAATTAGGCTAAATAATTGAATAGTCTGACCAACTAGTCGTTGATTTGAAAGACAGGTCAGTCGATAGCTAACTCAATCAATCAGCCGGATTAGTAAGCCTCAGGATCCTGACAACTAAGGTAGGACCCAATGCCAAAATGTAGCTTAGCAGCCAACTCATTTATTGCTGCATGAAGCAACAGCCGTTTCATATGTAGACAATCTAACCTCCCTAATTGAGTGGCCAACAAAAAAATAACTGAAACAAACCACCATGCCAGTTTCTAACCTTTTGAAAGGACAGCAACATAAGTTATCTTATTTGTCCTGTTCTGATCCACTTGCCAGATTAATGCCACTGACTTTTAGTCTCTGGAGCTTTGGCTCCCCTCCGCAACATGCACAAGTTACTGATACAGTTTTAGCAGCATCCATGCCTCCCATGGTTTCAATTCAAGACCATCGGTGGAAGGAAATAATAGCAAGTAGACAGAAAATATATGCGTTTTGAGTACTTCTGGCCTGGGTAAATGAATCTTGTCAACCGATCAACAATGCCTACGCAGCCTTTCTCCTCATTATTGCTACACCACTTATTTCCTCAAGCACAAGTTACTCAGCCCTTTGCATCACACTGACATGCTGCAGCATTCTTTTCCTCTTCTGCAGGAGATTCAGGACGTCTCAGAAATCAATCTCAAAGAAACATGCATAGCACATAAGAACCATACAAGAACAACAAAGTTAAGGCCTTAGACCTAGCTTTGCTCTAGCCTTCTTCAAGAACTAGTTCCAAAATCACTAGACCATTACCTTCTAGATGGTCTTCTCTTTCCTATAACAGGCCCACCAAGGTCTTGTTATGTTCAACCAACCATCTCCTATGCAACGACCACCTCTAATTCAAAAGAAAAGAAGTCTAAAATAACACTGATTGCGAAATCAAATGCTCTTGTCATTATACATTCCATTATATTCAGTTTGATTTACTGATACCATTGTACTAGTAATAATTTCATGCTCATTGTTTTTCTCCACTAGACAAAACTATGACGGTCAGGAGATCCTTTTTACTACCTTGTACTGTTGTACACTTGAAAGCGAGACATAATCATCCCACATGCTCACCTCCTCCCCATGGGGACCAGAACCACAGAAGAGCTATCTCCTGGTCCAATATTTTGACATAAAAATGGATCATTTACATATCAATGAATTCTGCCTTATGGTCAACACAGAAAAATCCACAATAGTTGATTTAAAGACCATAAAATCTCGATGATTATCTGCCACACTGCATGGACAACCTCCATTTCTGAAATGGGGTACACAAATCTTCTTTTGTGTTGCATCCAAGTGAATGGGTTTGACAGTTCCAAGATTGTGTTCACACCTGCTTACTGAACTAACGCTAAAAATGCAGGAAGATGCTGACAATGTATACCTCACAAGGTTACACTAAATTTTCAGGTCAATTCTTTTCTACCATACATCTTTAAGGGCCCTTTTGATGCCTTGGAAATATAGAAACGGAAAGAAATTTCTAGAAATTTATTTTTGGAATTGGAAACAAAATCCACATTTCCAAAACTTCTTTATGTTGCGTAAACTTGGATTTATATTTCTAAAAACAAATTTCATCATTTGATGGTAAAAAGTTGGAATTGGTGGAAATGGTTCGGGTGGCAACCACCGACCGAGCTTGGCGAAAATGCTGGCGTAACGAATGGAGAAAACTCAAACTGTTTGCAGATGGATTCAATCTTTTCGATTTTGATATTTTGTCTGCTTCTTCTCTCATCATCAGTCTCCATTCCGGCGAAATCAGACCCTTGATGGACCAGAGATACCTCCTTATGTCGCTCTCTCCCTCTCTCCCCACTAGGGAGGGTTGCTCTGAAACCCTTTGCAGAGAGAGGGTTTCAGTTCTTTGCCTCTGCAAAGCTCTCTATGCACAGGCAGAGGGTTTCGCTCTTTGAAACCTTCATGCAGAGATAGTTCTGAAACCCACTACCAGCGTCAGGGAACCGCCTTCTCCTTCTGTGTTCACCATGATGTCTCTCTCCCCTTTGCAGAATGTTAGAAACCCTCTACGAGTAAACCCTCAAGACATAGGGTTTCTTCTGAAACCCAGCCTCGAAGAGCCGCCCTCTCCCTCTAATGTTGCTGGTTCTTTCTCTCTCTCTCTCTCTCTCTCTCTGTGCAGAATACATCGCCTAGCAGCCATCGCAGGTGATGAAGCTTCATGCAGCCTTGCAGACATTGCCGGAAGCAACGGTCTTATTTTTCATCCTGGAATTTTCGTCCGACCTCTAGGGGTGGGATGAAAATTCTGGAAAGATGTTTCCAAAATCGGCCTCAACGGCTAGATTTTTCATCCCTTGTTTGATAAACAGGGATGGATTTAAAAAATTTGAATTTTATTTCTAGGTGTACAATATATTTCCAGGCCATCAAACAGGCCCTAAGGCATTCACAAAAACAGAATTGATCAGGAACTGTTTCAACTTATTCGTATAGGGCTTCCTTTCTGAGTAATAAAGCATTTCTTGATTATTCTTTGTTATGACATTAAGCATTTCTAGTTATTGTTGTGCATTAAAAAGACATCATTTCTTTCTTCTCACTGTTTCTTTTCCTTTTTTTTTTACCCCAACGCCTTGGGAAACTACTTCTAAGGTAAACACTTCACACACTGAGGATTACACCTCCAATAGACTGCTTGTGAGTCCCTTGGTTGCCCTCAGATAAGCAGCTTAGATTACAAGAAGAACCTTGGGCCAAGTGCCCACCGAGTTGGGAAAGTCCACCAAAACTTCTGGTGATCAAGAATCAGTGCAACTAAACTCACCATAGGACATATCCACTAGAACTTTTACATGCATATGGAAAATGTACACCAGCTTCCATAAAGCGACCAAAGGTCATCATGTTTGGTCGGCCTTCTAAAACGGGACAGTCATTGTTGTCCTTTGAAAGAGATACTTGAGTTCTCCCTCACACACACCATAGTTGTATAGTGCCCGCCTTTTTCAGACTCCAATCTACTTTCTTATCACGTGTATGTTGTATCTACAATGTAAATGGAGGATATTGAATAAATTTGCAACTGTTGTAAAAAATTCTCTCGCATGAGGGGAATCCTCAGACATGCTCGTTCCACATTCCCAAAGTGCCTGGTTTGCCGTTTGTCAGCAGGATCACCACTTTTACTTTAATTTAAAAAATATTTCCTTCTTTTCTCAATACTCAATATCAAATAGCTAAGTTCCACTGCTACAAAAACTATGGAACCTAAAAAATGTAAAATATAAGAGTCTAACACAAACCCTTTAAACATAATTATTTTTTTAATCAGTGTATCACTTACTAAATAAATACTCGAACAGTTTTTTCTTTATACCATCACTCATCACCTGCCACATAATCTTCTTGACTGCAATGTGGGTCATGGTGATAGGAGTTCTAATCTGCCAAGGAAAGTGGTTCTATAAACAATTATGTTACTGCTTGTTCACTATTTCTAACACCCTCAAACCTCAAGAAAGAGTCCAAAAGTTCAGACATATGAAGCATGCAAAGATATTTTCACTCCTTCACGACTAAGCATCTAAAGGCATATAACTATTTTCCCTCCAAGGCTTCACCTCAAGAAGCATCACCTTGGTTATTTTCATATAACTGCCTTCCCCGAATAATCATCAGAATGATATTTAATATGCAATCCGTAATCATGCAGATCAAACCAAGGAGGCAACCAGATTTCTAGGAACACCTATGTGTTCTTCTTTAAGCAGTAACCCTTTTTTTTCCTTTGCACTTTTTGGTTTGAAAAGTTAGAGAGTTATGCATTCTTTGTTTCTTTTGATCAGTAGTCTTGTTTCCTTTGCACTTTTTGGTTTGGTAAGTTAGAGAGACTTATGCATTCTTTGTTTCTTTGCTCGTTTGGGTTTGAAGTGTTATTTATAACTTTTAGCTACAATGAGAAGTAAGATAAAAGAGAAAAGAATTTGGGTGCCTCTGGCTAAGACAGCTTCCTGGGCACCTATGCCTAAGCCCTAGATGGCGCCAAACAGCTTCTGGCTACATAGCCCACAATTAAGCATTACACTAACAATCAGCATTGTTTGAGCTGAGGGAACAGCAAAGAAGGGAATGGAATGGTATAGTCGATCTCTAACGGTTCCGCAGTAAGATAGAATACATCAAGCAACGAAATCTAGGACAGTAATATAAGAGTGCCCCTGCCCCCTGCGGGCATTCCCCGCCTACGTTCACAGCCATATCTCTGTGGCTATGTGAACCTTCAGTTCATCTATTCTAATCCGAAAATAAAACGATCGTCATTTACGAGGAAAAAAAATCTTTCGTCTTTCCAAAAGAACTTCATACAGATCCAGCCATTCAGATTAGCAGAGACTCTGAATTCAGTTACTTATATAAGCAGAAAAAGCGTATAGTTTAAAGCACCCAAACAACCATTTTTTTCATTTAATTTGACCCGTTGGAGCAACCAGAAAACCTTATTTGATTTACCCAAATTAGCAGAATATCAAGTCCGCGCATCCATTCATTCAGGTGTTGAAGAACCCTAATTCATACATTTTCATAAGAAATATCCATCAAAAGTCTCCGGATTCAGACGAGAATTGACAACATTCGTCCCTCAAATTTATTCAGATACCCGATTCCGATTGTCACCCCAGACGAACTCACAAGGGGAGAAATCAAAAGCAAGGTCAGACGAACAAACGCAACAGAAAGAGATGGACAGACGCCCTACCTGACCTACTTCTGGTAGCCGCCGTCCGGCAGGCTGTCTTGCTCCTGCACCATTCTTGCCGTAAGGAAGACCCTAGGGAACTCAGTGACGTCGAACGTCTTCTTCTCGCGCATCTGCTTCAGGGCGTCCTCCTTCCGGTAGATGGTGACACGCTTGGGCGGGAGGTCGCGGCGGCGATCTCGGTTGAAATACTTGATGTCGTAGACGTTCTCCGGATTGGCGGTGGGGATGACGGCCCGGGCGTTCGGCGTGGCAGGGCAGAAGCGACGGTATTCGTTGGCACGAGGGACAGCATTCCGGTACTCGGGATGGGAGCAGGGGCCCGTGATCTCCCAGGGTTTCCTGAAGAACCTCTTGAAGGTCTGGACGGCCGACTGGATTAGGCTTTTGGACGAGGAACCCGACGAAGCCATTGACGACGGATCTCTCTCTCTCTCGCTGGGAAAGGGGGAAGCAGGCGACCTCTGATTATTGTAGGGAAACTTTTTCTTTGCAATCACGCGACAAGATGCACCTTTATCTGGGGATAAATTCCGATTACCGCTTGAAAATCACAAGTTGTCGGACAAAGTCCACCATATAATCCATATTATCAGAAACTTACCTGTCTTTTGATGCAACACATTTACTGTAGAGGTGGAACCTTATTTCAAAATCGATGGAGAACTCCAACTGCATATAAACACAAAACTTTAGTACCACATTAAATGGGGTAAATAGAAGATATAATAAATTTCCACAAAAAAGAACTCGTTACTAGATACCAAGAAGTTTTAAGCCTAGGTATTTAGTTTCAGTTTCAGGTATCCAAACACTAGCTAATTGGTCATTCACTTGAAGACCTAGGATTGCCAGCGGGAAAATTTTATCAAACCACTATCTGAAATTCAAGTTTATTCAATTGAACTTGGAAGGATATATTTAGTTGTTAAGCAAATGCAGTTTTTTAATGCAGCTTTGCCAAGTGATGAACTTGGATCCGAGTTCAAAAATTCAACAAAAGAAAATGACATTGGTTGTATGTGTCAAATGTTATGCTAGTTGAATCCTTATCGATCTTGTTGAATTGGATCGATTCTACGTGAGTCTGAATGGTGCACATCCGCATTCTTAAAAAAATCATGAGAGGACGTTTGGTTCCTTGTTTGATTCTTTGTCTTGGGAACCCCATGATTGGATTTCTCATCTTGGCATTCCCAAGGATAATTCCCAAGGATAAGATGCTCAACAAAGAGCATAATTGGCAAACCCGTGACTCGGATTCGGATGGGCAGGGTCATTGGGTCAACGAGTTGACTCTAGACTCAGTCAAGTTTTAAAATAACCATAATGTATATCACTGTGGCTAATTGGGCAAGTCAGGGTGACTCGGGATCAAGTCGGGCAGCCAGGCGGGGTTAGAGTCAAGTTGGGCCAACCTTGACTTGTGGCCAGATTTTTTAGCAATCCAAGCTGACTCGGGCGAGTCACGAGCCTGCCCGACAAGTTTGCCAACTATGGTGCAGGGTTGTGAGTTAAGTAGTCCGACCACCCCTGCCCCCCTTCTTTCTCTCTCTCTCTCTCTCTCTCTCTCTCTCTCTCTCTCTCTCTCTCTCTCTCTACTGATGCAGTGGGAAAGAATGCTTTGATCAACACCTAAACTAATGTAAAGAGAAATCTAAAAGAAATACGCAATGTGATTAACAACGACTGAAGAGAAGGAAAACACGAGAGGCAATTAGGGCCTAGACTCCTTACAAACGATCTTACATATCCAAGGCATGGATGTGCAGTGTGACGTTTCCTTTCGTGTTCCTTCTAGTTAAGAATGAGGTCTTACAATCAATAGCCAATATAAAAATGTTTTCCTTTCATGTCCTTCTTCATTCATGGTTCAATATCACGATGCAATAAAATCATATAAGAACCACACAATCCATCCCGAATCTAGTAGTTAAACTCTACTACAGTGACTATACTGTATTGGAGGTCCGCTAAGATGATAAAAAGTTTAACACTTGTTTCTTTTATTAAATAAAAATGTCATCCTATTCAAAACTCTAATTATGACACCCCTCTCTCCCACTTCACATTTTGAAACAACACATTGTTCTTATAGAATAGAGAAAAGCACTTCCTCATCTTCTTAATTTGAAATAAAGAGGTTGAGAAGAGGAAATGTTCCTTTTAGGGGGTACTCATACGAAGGATCCTTTGGAGATGGGAGAGGGCCGATAGCTCAAAGGATTAAAGCACGTGGCTACGAACCATGGTGTTAGAGGTTCGAATCCCCCCTCGCCCACAACCATCCTCAAAGGGTAAGACCTATTCATTTGCTTTATTATCTCTGGGGGTAGGAAAATCGTGATAAGGTAGCGGATGCAAAGTTATGGAACTCAGATTTAGAACTTTTGTCAAAATAGAACGTTATGGACAATAGTTCTATAGAGTATCCCTAGTCCAAATTAGTGTATTTTGTGTTTTACTCCCTATAATAACTCTTCCTCTGCCAGGCTTAGACAGACAGAACAACAAGTCTTAGTAGCATAGCAAAAACATATATCTTGTCATTACATGAACATTATGCTTGCACGTAGAATTGTGGCCTCTCGAGAATGACTACATCTGTCATTCATTGCTAGTACCTTATCTAGGAATTCTTATTTGGCTGGTTGTAAGCAGTCCAAAGGCTATGGAACAACGGATTATTCCTGATATACATTGATGTATTGACAATGATCCTCAAATATCGCAGAACTGAATGTCATAAGATGAGATAAAATGCAATAGAAACAAAGATGTGAAAAATGTTACTTACTTCTTATAGTCAAAGTGAGTTCCTTCATTAATCTCCCCATGTAGGATTCAAAACTACGACCAGTCAATTGACAATTGACTGCGCTACCACTTAACAACGATGGAAGATTTGATTTCTAGAGTTTAACTCTCATTCTCAACTCATGACCAATATAAACTAGAAGCTTCCTTCATTACTCCCATAACTTTTCACATTGGCTCTATTCCATGTCTTTTTCATCCGGAACTTCAAAGGGGCTCTATTTCATTATATTTCATTCACATCAAAATTCCATTCAGTTACCTTTTTTTGATTTGAATGTCATTCGATTGAAGATGATGGTATCATTGGGTAAGAGATGTCACTTGTAGTCTATATATCTTTATTTATGTATATATAGAAAGTTAAGAAGCTATCACATAATAACCAATAAGTTGCAGAAGAGAAAGGAGAGGTCAATGAATGATTTTGAAATATAGTATACCCAGTATCATATTATTTTAGGGATGAATGTAATTAACTTGGTTGTTATGGCCAGAATTTATTATGGATTTCTAACCACATTTTTCGTAGGACCTTCTTATCCCATACTTCTAATAAATTTATTTTGAAGCAAATAATATTTTTAGTCATTTAACATCACCCATATACTTAAAAGTACAAAAAAAGTACATGCAACAAGAATGAAAGAAACTTCATCTCTTTCTATATATATGCATGGTCCGACATGTACCTGCAAAATTTAAGTGAACAAGCAATCAGATATATAATTGTTAATATAAAGACAAAAAAAATAAGCAATAAAGACAGCTCATGTCTTGCAAACATGAATTATGAGATATAAAAAATGAAGAAAAAGAAAGAACAAAACGGAACATAAACAATGTAGTGCAACATAATGTTAGATTTCTTGGCATTAAAATTGCAACAATTTGTTTGTATGGATTGGGAAGCCATGAGTTGTAGAAGAGTAGAGTCTCCAAACTCCAAGGACATTGCTTCTCTTCTTGGGGCAATGTTTGCGGAAGCTAATCCCTTTGCTAGGGGTCGGCCGAGGCTTCCCTAGCATACTATACTATTCAGATCAAGCTAACCCTAGGTCATTTTTTACCATTTTATCCCTATATGACATGTTTTCCAACTAGTACAATATTTGACCTTGGGCTAGTATCATACTACGTCATTCTATCCCTTATTAGGATTTATCACTTTCAGAACTTGGAAAGCCAGAATTTATTAGGTCCCTTGTATTACTTTGGTAGCTCACCCAATACCTGACAACATCAAATTAATTATAAAACTCATACTATTTATAGGGCTTATGTTTGTTTTAGCTCATGCAAGGAAGTTGACGCCTATAAGAATAAAACTAACAATTGGGGCCAACGTAACAAACTAATGCCCCTATATTATTAATATAAATTAAAACAGGGATTGACTATGAAGTTGGAAGCGGTTTCAAGTCCATTAGTTCAGAGTTGAAATTCATTATTAAAATATTTGTTTATTGAAATTAACCTTACAGATATGATCTTAAGAGGGATTTGATGTGAAACATGTATTAAGTAGGTTGTTTTTTTACTTAAATAATGTTTTTTTAATAGTAAAAAAAATGAATGGCTCTTATAACATCAATATATTTGGTAGGGTAAAATCAATCCATTTTCTACACAAAGCAACCTGAACTAAAACATGATTTATATTAAATTAATGTTTCTAAATAGGTTCATATTTTGTTTAAAACACTTTTTAACATAAATTTAAAAGGTCTGATTTTCATCTCTTACCTAAGCAGTCTGGTTACTATCAATCATATATATATATATATATATATATATATAAATAAGACTAAACTAGTTTAAACAGCTGTTATGAGCAACTGATGATCATCTAGATTGACGGAGATGTGATCTTAAGATTGAACCAGTTAAACAGCTGTCATGAGCAACTGATGATCACCTAAATCGATGGAAATGTGCCCATATGCCTAAGTCTGGGCACCAGGCTGGGCCGCCGTGAAGTACTGGTATCTCGCCCAACCGGTCCGACTAGTTATTGGACCGGCTCGGGTGGGGCCGATATGTATTATTTTTATTAAAATTATATTTTTAATGTAATCAGGCTCTAGCCTGGTTTTTCAAGCCAGAGCGTGCCCAGGCTCTATGCACAGGCTTACATATGCCATTTTAAAAAGTCGAAACAAACTTAAAATGCAAAATATTACACACACGTCCAGGTAAACCAATGCACATCCAAAAACTTTTGCATTACTGAGAAAGACTATTGACAACGTTATAGGCAGCAACAGATTGTGTTTTCCCATTATTGTCTTTATTTTTTTCTTGTTTGCCTATATTTTGTCCTTTCTTTCAAGTCTCCCCCATTTGTCCTCTCTTTCTTGATTTTTTTTAGGGTATTAGTAAAATAGGAATGCGATTGAAATGCCATGTTTCATTAATCTACTTTCATTTTTCGTACATGTTGAGACTCATAAAATACTAACATAATGTTCATACTACATCCAAACATTACCATCCGAACAACCAAAAGCTAGAAGTGGACTTGTGTTGGTTGGCAAAGGAAATGAAAGTTTTTTACAGTTTAATCATAACTTAAGAAAATGACCTCTGAAGCATTTTCACTGGAATTGATTGCAGATGTGTTCTTCATGCTCAAGCACTTAGAGGGTGTTTAGATTGAGTAACATTCTGTGTTCCAAGGACACAATGTCCTCAGGAAATGTAACATCTCCAGACAAAAAAACATGAAGGACAAATAGTTCCCCTGTCCTCGAGGAACACATTTTTGCGTTCTTATGTGCCCCAGAACATGAGGGGTTCCATTTTGTGGAAACTGCTCTCGCTCAAAACCCTCTGACTCTCTCACTTGAAACTAAGTTTGTTCATAAGCGGGTTCGAGCTGAGATTGAACCCAGTAGTAGCGAGTTCATAAAGAAGGTTCTTCCACAACTTTTTCTCTCGTCCTAACAGTAGAGAGCGTCCTTCTCCTTCCATTTATCTCTTGCTCTTTTTCCCTATTGGATGACAACCGTGCTTTTGGGTGCATTGGTTTACCTGGACGTGTGTTAAATCTCATCGGATACTCACCAGTTTGAGTATACAAAGAATCGTCTCTCTTTCTGTATATATATATATATATACATATACACATATTCTCCTTTACATATACTTATATTCTCATTTTCCTTGACGTTCTTCTTCTTATCTGCTGCTTCCTGGAACTGATCCTCCTCCTCCTCCTCCTCTTCCATCTTTTGCTCTATTGTTATTTTGCTTTCTACATTAATGATCTTCGAGACCCATTTTGCCTAATTTTGTGATTGGTTTGGCACTTGATTCTTCTTGGATCTGCCCGTTTTCTGCCTTAATCTGTTATTGTTCTTCTTTTCTTTTGCTTATTATCGTGGACTGCCTGGTTCCAAATGACCAGCGCATAACATAACATCCAACATTTCTTAGCTCAGTTTTTTCCTTGAAGGAAAACTGAACAAGGCACCACAGAGGAACCTTGCAATGCCAAACCAAGGTAAGACATGAAGCCAATATGCTCTTTGAGACGCTACAATAAAAAAGCAAATTGTTTGTTTCTTTTTTGGTCGTGGATCATTTATTTTGATTGTTGACTAGCTTCAAGAGAAAGGGGCATACCTCTCCCCCAATTGACATGAAAATTAAAGAGAATTAATATGCCTATTTGAAATTTTAAGACATTATTATTTTATTCTCTTAAACCAAGATCCATAACTGTTATTAATCACCCTTAAAGCTTATTTAAGTAAACTAATTAAAAAGGATCTAAGTCTAAGAGAGAGAAAGAAAAAGGGACATACCTTACCCCTTTGCGGTCTAGTTAACAAAGAAATTAAGCGCTAATTTAATATGAACATGATGAAATAAAATAAAAACTAAAATAATTGAAGGACCTCTGAAATTCTGCTTCAACGACCACTCTGACGCCTGTCTCTTAAGAACTGTTCACACTTTCTCCTTATTTAGGATGCCCCCAGAAAAATATTAAAAGTTTATTTGAGTAACACACGAAGAAATATAGACCTCTAGTGTGCGTATTTCCGATTCACAACCGAGTCAGCTGAATCGGTGCATTGGAACTGACTTCTGTCGCATTGATTTTGACTGAAATTTAACCTCACAATAGACTACAGGAGGGACTAATCTGATTTAACCAGAAGTTAAGTATGTTAGTTGAGAATACTAATTAAGAGGAGCTTAGAGTCTATGTCCAATAAAGTATGCATGGATCAAAATAGGGGGCGGAGGCAGGGGGCCGTGGCCCCCACTAACAAAAAAATGTAAATTTAAAAAAAATCACTTGTTTTATATAAAAATTTTGATAAAAGATATTTCTCGGCTCATGTCAAAATTTAAAAATTTTAATTCGGTCTTTGTCTTTCTCTTGAACAAATTTTTGCTATGCTCCTCGATTCCTCTGTTCTTGTTTTGATGTTCGGGCTTCGCTATAATGGACCTCTTTTTTGACAGCATCATCTCGTCCTCAACTTGACTCAAACCCTCTTTAGCAACAATGACATATAAAGTTTGATCCCAACTGTGCCCCCTACCAAGACGTGTGTTCACCATAGTCCATGGCAACTACATGGTCTGGATCTGGGTTAGGTTTAGTTCCTTTTTTTTTCTCCTAAAAAACAGGGTTCATACCTCAGCCTCGATGCTGCTTTTAATGTGAAATTGGTGTAAGCTGAGCTCAGGCCTATCAGATTCATGCAATTTATATGAAAATCTAACTTACGTTCATGTGGCTCATAAGCTAGTTGTTAACACCCCAAATTTTTCCACATCAAAATTGAAGCAATGAGAAAATTTCACAAAAGAATTGTGAAAATTACAATTTCAAAGCCAATTTTGAACCTAAACACAATTTGGATTCAAATTGTGAATTTAACCTGGAACACGAATCCCAATGAAGGATTACGAGTCCAAATCCAATTACAAATGTCATTTGACATCCAAATCCAATTGCAAAATTCAAATTCCGACTTAGATCCAAGAATCGAGTCTAGAATGCTACGTGGGACCCATGTGTGGGCCCCACATAGCCCGTGTGGTCAAGAGCCCCCCAAGGGCCACACCCCCCTCCATTTAAAAATAAATAAATAAATAAATATTTTCTCTCAAATTAATTGAAGAAAAGCCATTTTCAAGGAAAAATGAATGAGAAACCTAGGAAAAGAGAAACATTTATGTCTCTCTCTCTCTTTAACCAGGTCCTCTTTAAAGAGGAGTCAATTTCCAACAAGCAATTACTAGGCTGGTCAAACTCACCTAACCCACTTAATCCAAGTAGGCTTGACCTGGGTGCACCCAAATGTGGTGCCAATTCCAGCTAGGTTCGGTCTACATGAGTTCAGCACAGTCAAAAGGGGTCTGTCTCACGATCCAATCAGTGGACGAAAATAGACTTTGACCGAACCAAACTCACTTTGACTAAACTCAGTCAAAGTACAATTTAGCTCAATTAAGAGTTTTCTTGACTCAAATTTATCAAATTACCTCAAACAAAGTCAAACTACTCACAAATAAGCTTTGACTTTGGTCAATTGGTCGAAATTGATCAATTTGGACAATTTTGCCCTTCTGCGGTCAAATTGAGATTAAAAAAGCCTAATTTGGTTTATGAAAGGAAAATAAACATTTGAATTTGTCAAATACATGAATCAAATACCAAATTTAAATTGAATATTTCAAACGAAAGTTTGATTCAGTTGAAATCCAGTTTCAATCAAGTTTTGGACGAAAATACCCTTTTCGAACCAAATTTGATAAAATTTTCGAATTTTATTAAAATTTAAATTGAATTATTATAAT
>JAANDH010001354.1:71905-106316 GCA_011799765.1 Nymphaea thermarum | reverse complement strand
AGTTGAACTTGTTGTTACATGTATAATACTGATCTAAGGGATTGAAATCACATGTTTGTATCATAAAAGTGAGATTTAATTGATTCATATCATCACACATTAAATTGAATGTGCTTAACATATTGTTACATCTATATTGAATGATTGAAAGAAAATGAATGAGATTGAAGTGATTCATTGCTTACTTATAGTTAATCTAATGTGTCTCACTTGTTATTACATCTATAATGAATGATTTAATATGATCCCTTTTAGTTAAAATGGACCAATGCATTTGTCTGATCCCTTATATCTAATCCAATGAATTGAACTTGTAGTTACGTCACGAACGAATGATCTAAGAGATTGAATTCACAAGTTCGTATCAGAAGTTTGTATGAAAAGGGGTTAAAGGTTTAGGGTTTAGGGTTTACCAATAAGGGGTCATATGAATAAGTTGTATCTCATTCATTTTCATACAAACTTGTGATTTCAATCTACTAAATCATTCAATGTGAATATAACAACAAGTCAACTACATTCAATTAAATATGTGTCAACAAATGAATCAATTAAATCTATCTCTTATTGATACGAACTTGTGATTTCAATCTCTTAGATCATTCGTTCGAGATGTAACTACAAGTTCAACTCATTGGATTAGATATAAGGGATCAAACAAATGCATTGGTCCATTTGTATCTATATAAACTAGAGATTTTGATCATTTAAATCATTCATTATAGACATTGTAACAAGTGAAACATATTAGATTAACTAAAAGGGATTATATGAATGAGATGAATCACATTCATTTTCATACAAACTTGTGATTTGAATCATTTAAATGATTCATTATATATGTAATAATGATTGAGACACATTAAGTTAAATATAAGTGAGCAATGAATCACTTGAATCTCATTCATTTTCTTTTAAACTTGTGATTTCAATCCACTAAATCATTCAATATTGATGTAACAATAAGTTAATCACATTCAATTAAGTATGTGTGAACAAATGAATCAATTAAATCTCTCTCGTATTGATACGAACTTGTGATTTCAATCTCTTATATCGTTCATTATAGATGTAACGATAAGTTCAACTCATTGGATTTACCGTAAGATATCAAATTAATGCATAGATTCCATTTGCATCCATATGAACTTGTGATTTCAACCATTCAAATCATTCATTGTAGATGTAATAACATGTAAAACACACTAGATTTACTGTAAGTGAGCAATTGTATCACCTGAATCTCATTCATTTTCAATTAACCTTGTGACTTCAATCCACTAAATCATTAAATATGAATGTAACACCATGTTAAGCACATTCAATTTAATATGTGTGATCAAATGAATCTATTAAATCTCACTTTTATGATACAAACTTGTGATTTCAATCCCTTAGATCATTATTATAGATGTAACAACAAGTTCAACTGATTGGATTAGCTACAAGGGATCAGAAGCACATTCAATTAAATATGTGTGATCAAGATAATCACTTAAATCCCACTCGTATTGATAGGAACTTGTGATTTCAATCCCTTAAATCTTCACTATAGATGTAACAAGAAGTTAAACTCATTGGATTAGATACAAGGGATCAAACAAATGTATTGGTCTCATTCGTATACATACAAACTAGTGATTTTAATCATTTAAATAATTCATTATAGACATTATAACAAGTGAAACATATTATATTAACCAAAAGGGGTCATATAAATGAGTTGAATCTCATTCATTTTCATACAAACGTGTGATTTCAATCCAGTAAAACATTCAATGTCATTGTAACAACAAGTTAACCACATTCAATTAAATATGTGTGATCAAATAAATCAGTTAAATCTCTCTCGTATTGATACAAACTTGTAATTTCAATCTCTTAGATACTTCATAAGATATGTAACTACAAGTTCAACTCATTGGATTAGATAATAGGGATCAAACAAATGCATTGGTCTCATTTGTATCCATATAAACTAGTGATTTTAGTAATTTAAATAATTCATTATAGACTTTATAACAAGTGAAGCATATTAGATTAACTATAAGGGATCATATGAATGAGTTGAATCTCACTCATTTTGATGCAAACTTGATTTCAATCCACTAAATCATTCAATCTAGATGACAAGTTAACCACATTCAATTAAGTTTGTGTGATCAATTGAATCAATTAAATCTTTCTGGTATTGTTACGAACTTGTGATTTCACTCTCTTAGATCCTTTGTTGAAGATGTAACTACAAGTTCATTCAATTAAATATGTGTGGTCAAGATAATCACTTAAATCACACTCGTATTGATAGAAACTTGTGATTTCAATGCCTTAAATCATTCACAATAGATGTAGCAAGAAGTTAAACTCATTTGATTAGATACAAGGGATCAAACAAATGTTTTGGTCCCATTTGTATCCATGTAAAATACTGATTTTAATCATTTAAATCATTCATTATAGACATTATAACAAGTGAATATTACGTTAAATATAAGGATCACATGAATGAGTTGAATCTCATTCATTTTCATACAAACGTGTGATTTCAATCCACTAAATCATTCAATGTAAAATTAACAACAAGTTAACCACATTCAATTAAATATGTGTGATCGAATGAATCAATTAAATCTCTCTCGTATTGATACAAACTTGTGATTTCGATCTCTTATATCGTTCATTATATATGTAACTACAAGTTCAACTCATTGGATTAACTATAACATATCAAACTAATGCATAGATCCCATTTGTATTCATATGAACTTGTGATTTCAACCATTTAAATCATTCATTATAGATGTAATAACATGTGAAACACATTAGATTTACTTTAAGTGAGCACTTGAATCTCATTCATTTTCAATTAAACTTATGACTTCAATCCACTAAATCATTAAAAATGAATGTAACAACATGTTAAGCACATTCAATTTAATATGTGTGATCTCACTTTTATGATACAAACTTGTGATTTCAATCCCTTAGATCATTATTATAGATGTAAAAACAAGTTCAACTGATTGGATTACCTAAAAGGGATCAAACTAATGCATAAATCTTACTTGTATACATATAAACTTGTAATTTTAATCATTTAAATCATACATTATAGATGTAATAACAAAAGAGACACATTAGATTAGTTATGAGTGAGCAAATAAATCACATGAATCTCATTCATTTTCATTTGAAGTTGTGATTTTAATCCACTAAATCATTCTATAAAGATGTAATAACAAGTTAAGCACATTTAATTAAATATGTTTGATAAAAAGAATCACTTAAATCACACTCATATTGATTGGAACTTGTGATTTAAATCCCTTAAATCATTCACTGTGGATGTAATAAGAAGTTAAAATCATTGGATTAGATACAAGGGATCAAACAAATGCATTGGTCTCATTTGTATCCATATAAATTAGTGATTTTAATCATTTAAATCATGCATTATAGACATTATAACAAGTGAATATTAGATTAACTATAAGGGAATATATGAATGAGTTGAATCTCATTTATTTCCAAAGAAATTTATAATTTCAATCCACTAAATCATTCAATGTGAATGTAACAAGTTAACCCTATTTAGTTAAATATGTGTGATCAAATAAATCAGTTAAATCTCTCTCGTATTGGTATGATTTCAATCTCTTAGATCGTTCGTTAGAGATATAACCACAATTTCAACTCATTGGTTTTGTTACAAGGGATCAAACAAATGCATTGGTCCCTTTTGTATCCATATAAACTAGTGATTTTAATCATTCATTATAGACATTATAACAAGTTAAATATATTAGATTAACAATAAGAGATCATATGAATAAGTTGAATCTCATTCATTTTCATACAAACTTGTGATTTCAATCATTTAAATCATTCATTATACATGTAATAACAAGAGAGACACATTAGATTAGTTATGAGTGAGCAAATGAACAACTTAAATCTCATTCATTTTCATTTAAAGTTGTGATTTCAATCCACTAAATCATTCATTATGGATGTAGCAACAAGTTAAGCGCATTTAATAAATATGTGTGATAAAAAGAATCACTTAAATCTCACTCGTATTGATAGGAACTTGTGATTTCAATCTGTTAAATCATTCAGTATGGATGCAATAACAAGTTAAACTCATTGGATTAGATAAAAGGGATCAAACAAATGCATTGGTCCCATTTGTATCCATATAAATTAGAGATTTTAATAATTTAAATCATTCATTATAGACATTATAACAAGTGAATGAGTAAAATTTCATTCTTTTTCATACAAACTTGTGATTTCAATCCACTAAATCATTCAATGTGAATGTAATAACAAGTTAACCACATTCAATGAAAATATGTGTGATTAAATCAATCAATTAAATTTCTCCCGTATTTATACGAACTTGTGATTTCAATCCCTTAGATCATTCGTTAGAGATGTAAGTAGAAGTTCAACTCACTGGATTAGATATATGAGATCAAACAAATGCATTGGTCCCATTTGAATCCATATAAACTAGAGATTTTGATAATTTAAATCATTTATTATAAACATTATAACAAGTAAAACATATTAGATCAACTAAAAGGGATCATATAAATGAGATGAATGACATTCATTTTCATAAGAACTTGTGATTTCAATCATTTAAATAATTCGTTATAGATGTAATAACAAGTGTACACATTAGATTAAATATAAGTGAGCCACATTGTTATTTCGATCCACTAAATCATTCAGTATGGATGAAATAACAAATTAAGCACATTCAATTAAATTTGTGCGATCAAGAGAATCACTTAAATCCCACTCGTATTGATAGGAACTTGTGATTTCAATCCGTTCAATCGTTCACTATAGATGTAACAAGAAGTTAAACTCATTGAATTAGATACAAGGATCAAACAATATTTCAATATGTTCAACAGTGAATGATTTAAGGGATTGAATAAAAGTTCCTATCAATACGAGTGGGATTTAAGTGATTCTTTTTATCACACATATTTAATTAAATGTGTTTAACTTGTTGCTACATCCATAGAGAATGATTTAGTGGATTGAAATCACAACTTTAAATGAAAATGAATGAGATTCATGTGATTCATTTGCTCACTCATAACTAATCTAATGTGTCTCTTTTGTTATTACATCTATAATGTTTGATTTAAATTATTAAAATCACAAGTTTATATGTATACAAATAGAATCTATGTATTAGTTTGATCCATTGTAGTTAATCCAATTAGTTGAACTTGTTGTTACATCTATAATAATGCTCTAAGGAATTGAAATCACAAGTTCGCATGAATATGGGAGAGATTTAATTGATTCCATTGATCACACATATTTAATAGAATGTGGTAAACTTGTTGTTATATTCACATTAAATGATTTAGTGTATTTAAATCAGAAGTTTGTATGAAAATGAATGAGATGTAACTCATTCATACGATCCCTTATTGTTAATCTAGTATGTTTAACTTGTTATAATGTCTATAATGAATGATTAAAATGATTAAAAACATAAGTTTATATGTATACAAATGAGACCAATAAATTTGTTTGATCCCTTGTAACAAATCCAATGTGTTGAAATTGTAGTTATATTTCTAACGAATGATCTATGAGATTGAAATCACAAGTTTGTATCAATTCGAGACAGATTTAATTGATTTATTTGATCACACATATTTAATTGAACGTGGTTAACTTGTTACATTCACATTGAATGATTTAACTTGTTACATTAACATTCAATCAAATGAACTTGTTGTTACATCTATAATAGTGATCTAAGGGATTGAATGTGCTTAACATGTTGTTACATTCAAGTTCAATTGATTCATTTGATCATACATATTAAATTGAATGTGCTTAACATGTTGTTACATTCATATTTATTGATTTAGTGGATTGAAGTCACAAGTTTAATTGAAAACGAATGAGATTCAAGTGATTCAATTGCTCACTTGAAGTGAATCTAATGTGTTTCACATGTTATTACATCTATAATGAATGATTTAAATGGTTGAAATCACAAGTTCATATGAATACAAATGGGATCTATGCATTAGTTTGATATGTTACAGTTAATCAAATGAGTTGAACTTGTAGTTACATATATAATGAACGATATAAGAGATTGAAATCACAAGTTAGTATCAATACGAGAGAGATTTAATTGATTCATTCGATCACACAAATTTAATTGAATGTGGTTAACTTGTTGTTACATTCACATTGAATGGTTTAGTGGATTGAAATCACACGTTTGTATGAAAATGAATGAGATTCAACTCATTCATATGATCCCTTATGGTTAATCTAATATTCACTTGTTATAATGTCTATAATGAATGATTTAAATGATTAAAATCACTTTTTTACGTGGGTACAAATGGGACCAAAGCATTTATTTGATCCCTTGTATCTAATCAAACGAGTTTAACTTCTTGCTACATCTATTGACAATGATTTAAGGGATTGAAATCACAAGATCCTATCAATATGAGTGGGATTTAAGTTATTATCTTGACCATACATATTTAATTGAATGAACTTGTAGTTACATCTTTAACAAAGGATAGAAGAGATTGAAATCACAAGTTCGTATCAATATGATGGGGATTTAATTGATTCATTTGATCACACATACTTAACTGAATGTGGTGGATTGAAATCACGTTTGTGGATTGAAATCACGTTTGTATCAAAATGAGTGAATCTGAATGAGATTCAAGTGATTCAATTGCTCACCCAAAGTAAATCTAATGTGTTTCACAAGTTATTACATCTATAATAAATGATTTAAATGGTTGAAATCACAAGTTCATATGAATACAAATGGGGTCTATGCATAAGTTTGATATGTTACAGTTAATCCAATGAGTTTAAGTTGAAGGTACATATATAATGAACGATATAAGAGATTGAAATCACAAGTTCGTATCAATACTAGAGATATTTAATTGATTCATTTGATCACATATACTTAATTGTTACATCTACAATGAATTATTTAGAGGATTGAAATCAAGTTTGTATAAAAAAGAGTGAGATTCAATTCATTCATACGATCCCTTAAGGTTAATCTAATATGCTTCACTTGTTATAAAGTCTATAATGAATGATTTAAATTATTAAAATCACTAGTTTATATGGATACAAATGAGACCAATGCATTTGTTTGATCCCTATCATCTAATCCAATGAGTTGTACTTGTAGTTACATATCTAATGAAGTATCTAAGAGATTGAAATCACATGTTCCTATCAATACGAGAGAGTTTTAACTGATTTATTTGATCACACATATTTAATTGAATGTGGTTAACCTGTTGTTACATTCACATTGAATGTTTTAGAGGATTGAAATCACACGTTTGTATGAAAATGAATGAGATTAAACTCATTTATATGATCCCTTTTGGTTAAACTAATATGTTTCACTTGTTATAATGTCTATAATGAATTATTTAAATGATTAAAATCACTAGTTTCTATGTATATAAATGGGACCAATGCATTTGTTTGATCCACTGTATTTAATCCAATGAGTTTAACTTCTTATTACTTCTATAGTGAACGATTTAAGGGATTGAAATCACAACTTCCTATCAATATGATTTGCATTTAAGTGATTATCTTGATCACACATATTTAATTGAATGTGCTTAACTTGTTGTTACATCCACATTGAATGATTTAGTGGATTGAAATCGCAAGTTTAAAAGAAAATGAATGAGATTCAAGTGATTCATTGCTCACTTATATTTAATCTAATGTGTCTCACTTGTTATCACATCTATAATGAATGATTTAAATGATTGAAATCATAAGTTTGTATGAAAATGAATGTGATTCATCTCATTCATATGATCCCTTTTAGTTAATTTAATATGTTTCACTTGTTATAAGGTCGATAATAAATTATTTAACTTATAAAAATCTCTAGTTTATAAGGATACAAATGGGACCAATGCATTTGTTTGATCCCTTATATCTAATCGAATGAGTTGAACTTGTAGTTACAACTATAACAAATGATCTAAGAGATTAAAATCACAAGTTCGTACAAATACGAGACATATTTAATTGATTCATTTGATCACACATATTTAATTGAATGTGGTTAACTTGTTGTTCCATTCACATTGAATGATTTAGTGGATTGAAATCACAAGTTTGTATTAAAATGAATGAGATTCAACTCATTCATATGATCCCTTATTGTAAGTCTAGTGCGTTAAACTTGTTATAATGTCTATTATGAATGATTAAAATAACTAATTTCTATAGATACAAATAGTGTCTATAATGAATGATTTTAAATGGTTAAAATCACTAGTTTATATGGATGCAAATGAGACCAATGCATTTGTTTGATCCCTTGTATCTAATCCATTGAGTTGAACTTCTTATTACATCCATAGTGAATGATTTGAGGGATTAAAATCATAAGTTCCTATCAATACGACTGGGATTTAAGTGATTGTCTTGATCACACATATCTAATTGAATGTGCTTAACTTGTTGTTACATCTATAGTGAATGATTTAGTGGATTGACATCACAAGTTTAAAAGAAAATGAAAGAGATTCAAGTGATTCATTGTTCACTTATATTTAATCTAATGTGTCCCACCTGTCATTACATCTATAATGAATGATTTAAATAATTGAAATCACATGTTTACATGAAAATGAATGTGATTCATCTCATTCATATGATCACTTTTAGTTAATCTAATATGTTTCACTTGTTATAATGTCCATAACGAATGATTTAATTGATCAAAATCTCTAGTTTATATGGGTGGAAATGAGACCAACGCATTTGTTTGATCCCTTATATCTCATCCAATGAGTTGAACTTGTAGTTACATACCTGACGAATGATCCAAGAGATTGAAATTACAAGTTTGTATCAATATGAGAGGGATTTAATTGATTCATTTGATCACACATATTTAATTGAACGTGGTTAACTTGTTGTTATATTCACGTTCATTGATTTAGTGGATTGAAATCACAATTTTGTATGAAAATGAATGAGATTCAACTCATTCATATGATCCACTATAGTTAATCTAATATTCACTTGTTATAATGTCTATAGTGAAAGATTTAAATGAATAAAATCGGTAGTTTATATTGATACAAATGAGACCAATGCATTTGTTTGATCCCTTGTATCTAATCCAATGAGTTTAACTTCTAATTACAACCATAGTGAATGATTTAAGAGATTGAAATCACAAGTTCCTATAAATACGAGTGAGATTTAAGTGATTCTCTTCATCACACATATTTAATTGAATGTGCTTAACTTGTTCTTACATCCATATAAAATGATTTAGTAGATTGAAATCACAAGTTTTAAAGAAATTGAATGAGATTCAAGTGATTCAATGCTCACTTATATTTAATCTAATGTGTCTCACTTGTTATTACATCTTTAATGAATGATTTAAATGATTGAAATCACAAATTTGTATGAAAATGAATGTGATTCACCTCATTCATATGATCTCTTTTATATAATCTAATATGTTTCACTTCTTATAATGTCTATAATGAATGATTTAAATGATCAAAATCTCTCATGTATATGGGTAGAAATGGGATCAACGCATTTGTTTGATCCCTTATATCAAATCCAATGAGTTGAACTTGTAGTTACATCCCTAACGAATTATCTAAGATATTGAAATTACAAGTTCGTATCAATACGAGAAAGATTTAATTTATTTATTTGATCACACATATTTAATTGAATGTGGTTAACTTGTTGTTATATACACGTTCAATGATTTAGTGGATTGAAATCACAAGTTTGTACGAAAATGAAATAGATTCAACTCGTTCAAATGCTCCCCTGTAGTTAATCCAATATTCACTTGTTATAATGTCTATAATGAATGATTTAAATGATTAATATCACTAGTTTATATGGATACAAATGAGACCAATGCGTTTGTTCGATCCCTTGTATCTAATCCAATGAGTTTAACTTCTTATTACATCCTTAGCGAATGATTTAAGGGAATAAAATCCCAAGTTCCTATCAATACGAGTGGGATTTAAGTGATTCTCTCAATCACACATATTTAATTGAATGTGCTTAACTTGTGGTAACATCCATATAGAATGATTTAGTGGATTGAAATCATAAGTTTAAAAGAAAATGAATGAGATTCAAGTGATTCAATGCTCACTTATATTTAGTCTAATGTGTCTCACTTGTTATTACATCTATAATGAATGATTTAAATGATTGAAATCACAATTTTGTATAAAAATGAATGCGATTCATCTCATTCATATGATCTCTTTTAGATAATCTAATATGTTTCACTTGTTATAATGTCTATAACAAATGATTTAAATGATCAAAATCTCTCGTTTATATGGGTAGAAATGGGACCAACACATTTGTTTGATCCCTTATATCTAATCCAATGAGTTGAACTTGTAGCTACTTCCCTAACGAATGATCTAAGAGATTGAAGTTACAAGCTCGTATCAATACGAGAGAGATTTAATTGATTCATTTGATCACACAAATTTAATTCAATGTGGTTAACTTGTTGTTATATTCATATTTGATGATTTAGTGGATTGAAATCACAAGTTTGTATGAAAATGAATGAGATTCAACTTATCCATGTAATCCATTATTGTTAATCTAATATGTTTAACTTGTTATAATGTCTATAATAAATGATTTAAATGATTAAAATCACAAGTTTATGTAGATACAAACGACTCCATTGCATTCGTTTGATCCCTTGAAACTAATCCAATGAATTGAGCTTGTAGTTACATCTCTAATGAACGATCTAAGAGATTGAAATCCCAAGTTCGTATCAATACGGGGTAGATTTAATTGATTCATTTGATCACATATATTTTGTTGAATGTGGTTAACTTGTTGTTACATTCACATTGAATGATTTTGTGGATTGAAATCGCAAGTTTGTATGAAAAACGAATCAGAATCAACTCATTCATATGATCCCCTATAGTTAACCTAATATTCACTTGTTATAATGTTTATAATGAACGATTTAAATGATTAAAATCACTAGTTTATATGGATGGAAAAGAGACCAATGCATTTGTTTGATCCCTTGTATCTAATCCAATGAGTTGAACTTCTTAATACATCCATCGTGAATGATTTAAGAGAATGAAATAACAAGTAGGACAATACAAGTGGGATTTAAGTGATTCTCTTGATAACACATATCTAATTGAATGTGCTTAACTTGTTGTTACATCTATATTGAATGGTTTAGTGGATTGAAATCACAACTTTAAAAGAAAACGAATGAGATTCAAGTGATTCATTGCTCACTTATATTTAATATAATGTTTCTCAATTGTTATTATATCTTTAATGAATAATTTAAATGATTGAAATAACAAGTTTGTATGAAAATGAATCTGATTCATCTCATTCATATGATCCCTTTTAGTTAATCTAATATGTTTCACTTGTTATAATGTCCATAACGAATGATTAAAATGATCAAAATCTCTAGTTTACATGGGTAGAAATGGGACCAACGCATTTGTTTGATCCCGAATATCTAATCCAATGAGTTGAACTTGTAGTTACATCCGTAACGAATGATCTAAGAGATTGAAATCCCAAGTTCGTATCAATACAAGAGCGATTTAATTGATTCATTTGATCACACATATTTAATTGAACGTGGTTAACTTGTTGTTATATTCACATTCAATGATTTAGTGGATTGAAATCACAAGTTGTATGAAAATGAATGAGATTCAACTAATTCATATGATGCCTTATTGTTAATCTAATATGTTTAACTTGATATAATGTCTATAATGAATGATTTAAATGATTAAAATCACTAGTTTATGTAGATACAAATAAGACCAATGCATTCGTTTGATCCCTTGAGACTAATCCAATGAGTTGAACTTATAGTTACATCNTGGATTTAAATCACAAGTTTGTATGAAAATGAATGAGATTCAACTCATTCATATGATCCCTTTTAGTTAATCTAATATGTTTCACTTGTTATAATGTCCATAACGAATGATTTAAATGATCAAAATCTTTAGTTTATATGGATACAAACTGAATGAGATTCAACTCATTCATGTGATCCCTTTTAGTTAATCTAATATGTTTCACTTGTTATAATGTCTATAACGAATGATTTAAATTATCAAAATCTCTAGTTTATATGGATACAAATGAGACCAATGCATTTGTTTCATCCCTTGTATCTAATCCAATGAGTTTAATATCTTATTACGTCTATAGTGAACGGTTTAAGGGATTGAAATCACAAGTTCCTATCAATACGAGTGGGATTTAAGTGATTCTCTTGATCACACATATCTAATTGAATGTTTTTAACTTGTTACATCTATATTGAATGATTTAGTGGATTGAAATCACAAATTTAAAAGAAAATTAATGAGATTCAAGTGATTCATTGCTCACTTATATTTAATCTAATGTGTCTCACTTCTTATTACATCTACAATGAATGATTTAAATGATTGAGATCACAACTACTCATTTTGCTTGATAGTTTTTTTTCTCGCATCTTGCCAAGGTCTTTTGGGTTTCAAGGGCCTTTTCTTGTGGCATCTCATGTTAGACCTTTACAAGTGCCACTTGTCGGGACCAACGTTAATTTCTATACATTAATTCCTCAATTTCATTGAAATTTCTTGTATATTTCAAGTCAATTCCCCTGTTGTTGTCCTCAAGACATGGGCTGAGTTTGAAAATTTTAGAAATTTTGATGCATTTTTGAAATTTTCCCTAAGGGATACTATGCCCCTTAGTTGATTTGAAAATTGATAAGAACATGCTTATCAAAGTACAATTGTTTTGAAATTTTTTGAATTGCAAATTCAAGTATAGAATTTTTTGAGATGCAAAGCATTAATTGGATCAGGGATTTCAACCCCATCGGCATCAATCAACCGATAAGAATTGTGAGGTAGAACCTCTTTGACAACATATGGTCCTTCCCAGTTCGGCGCCCATTTTCCTTTAGGTCTACTCCTGAGTGGAACTACGAATCTTAAAACAAGGTTATTTACCTCAAATTTTCTTTCAATGACTGATTTGGCATAATGACGGATGACTCTCTTGCCTATCTGAAATCGTACGAGACGGCGAACATCAGAAAAGAGTAGATTCTCCAGATTAACTCGTTCAGAGAAAAAAACTATGAACGATTAACCCTCAAGTTACTCTCGTCGTTTAAAGTAACGACCAAAAACCTGTACATTACCTTCCTGTTAAAGGCAAGGTATATGGTTAAGACGACCACATCGTAATCTGGGTGTCCAAATTGTTGTTCGATACGCCTAAAGTGCATTGTGCATTTTCTCCTACCAATCTCGGCCTGTTTCAACAGTCCTTTCTAAGACACGAATCAAAATCTTTTTGGTTGCTTCTGCCTGACCATTACCTTGAGGGTAATATGGGGCAGAAAAGTGATGTTGTATTTTGTGTTTGTGACAGAGATTGTGCATTTTCTCATTTTTAAAATGAGTACCGGTATCAGAAACGATATCATGCGGGATGCCAAATCTACACAAAAGATTTTTGTGAATGAAGGACACTACGTGTTGTCCCTCGACTGTTTTTAAAGTGATCGCTTCCACCCATTTGGTGAAGTAATCTGTAGCTGCAAGAAAACACCTGTGCCCATTTGAGGCAGGTGGATTGATTAGGCCGACCACATCGAAGGCCCACATGGAGAATGGCCATGGTGAGCTGACTGAATGAAGGTACGATGCTGGAGCATGAATTGATGGTGCATGCAACTGACATTTGATGCATTTCTTGACAAATTGGTGACAGTCTCTTTGCATTGTGGGCCAATAGTACCCTGCTCTAACTATCTACCACATGTAGGGTCTGATACCCTACATGTCCCCCACAAATTCCTTCACGGGCTTCTTGAACAACTTCTAGTGCCTCATTTGCATCGAGACATCTAGCATATTCTATGTGGAATCCTCTTCTATACAGGATGTCGGCTAAAATGAAATATCTTGAAGACATGTGTCTCAAAATTCTTTGCTCTTTTCGAGACATTTTTGGTGGGAGTGTTCTAGTTTGGAGAAAATCCTTGATGTTCTCATACCATGGTATTTCTCTACTTTCTGCTTGCAACACCTGTTCTGGTATGACAAAAGATGGTTGTTCGAGTTTTCCAACTTCGAAAGATCTGATAGATTCTCCAGGTTTGAAGGCAATGGTAGAGCCTAGACTGGCTAAACCGTCTGCTATTGGGTTAAATTCTCCTTTGACATGTAAGAGTTGATATTCCTCGAACTGTCTTAAGAGGGAAGCCGCTAACTCTTGATATGGGATCAATTTCTGATCTTTGACTTGCCAATCTCCATTGACCTGACTGACAGCTAAGAGAGAATCTCCAAAAATGCGAACTCTCTGCCCCTTAAATTTGAGCAACATTTTGAGTCCTTGGATTAGGGCCTCGTACTCTGCCATATTATGAGTGCAGGAAAAATTCAATTTGAGAGAGTAAGGAATCATTTCCCTTTCCGATGTAATGAAAAGTATCACAATGCCTGCCCCAGCTGTGCTCTTAGATCCATCAAAGTACATCTCCCAAATCGGCTCTGGTTCAGTTGTTAGGATTTGCTCATCTGGAAAATCATCATTTGTTCTAATTTCTTCAGATAAAGGAAAATTTGCCAACTGATCTGCGATGGCTTGCTCCTTGATTGATTTTTGTGACACATATTCCAAATCGTATTGCATCAATAAAACCTGCCACTTTGCTATCCTTCCATTCAGAAATGGCTGTTCGAGGATATATTTGAGTGGATTAAGTTTGGATAAAATTTTAACTTTGCATGCCAATAGGTAATGCCTTAATTTTTGACACATCCATACCAAGGCTAAGCAAGTCTTTTCCATGTGCGAGTAGTTCTTTTCATACTACACAAATGTCTTATTGATGTAATAAATGGCATGTTCTATTCACCAAAAACCCACCACAGGCTAAATTGTTATCTGTGATGTAAAGAAGTAGAGGTTTCCTCAGAATTGGAGGTTTTAAAATGGGTGGACAAAGAAGATACTTCTTGATCTTTTCGAATGAGGCTTGACATTCATGTCCCCATTCAAACTTGACTCCTTTCTGTAGTAAATGGTTGAAGGGTTCACATCTCATGGCAAGATTAGATATAAACCTTTTGATTGACTAAATTCTGCCTTGCAAGTTGCATAGCTCTTAAAGATTTGTTGGTGGTGACATTTTCGATGATCGCCTTTGCTTTGGAAGGATCCATCTCGATCCCCTTTTTGCTGACCATAAATCCCAAAAGCTTACCAGATTCCACACCAAATACACATTTTTGTGGATTCAATCTAAGTTTGTATTGTAAGAGTCTATCAAAAACTTGAGAAAGAATGTTGATGTGATTCTCCCTTGTTTTTGACTTAATTAGTAGATCATCTACATATGTATCCATGATTTGATGCATTTGATCATGAAAGATAGCTGCCATAGCTCTTTGATATGTTGCTCCAGTGTTCTTCAAGCCAAACGACATTACTGTACAACAGAAAGTACCCCATGGGGTTGTAAATGATGTTTTGGCTTGATCTTGAGTTGCCAACTTAATTTGGTTATAACCTGAATATCCATCCATAAAGGAGAACATAGCGTGACCTGCAGTACTGTCTACCAACAGGTCGATGTTAGGAAGTGGATAATCATCCTTTGATGTAGCTTTATTCAAATCTCTGAAATCGATGCAGAGCCAAATTTTACCATTTTTCTTTGGGACTACCACAATGTTTGCTAACCATTCAGGATAGTCGATTGTTCGGATGAACCCTGCCTTTAGTAGGTCTTCTAGGCCTTCCTTAACTTGCCCCTCAAGACGAGGGTCTAGTTTCCTCAACTTTTGTTTGATTGGCTTGCATTCTGGTTTCAAAGGTAGTTGATGCTCGACTAATTTTGTATCAAGTCCTGGCATGTCCTCATAAGTCCATGCAAAAGCTTCTTGATGCTCTTTGAGGAAGTCTATCAACTCTTTTCTTTCTTCTGCTGAGAGACTTGTTGCAATTTGCAAAATCTTTGGACTCTCTTTCGTGCCAATATTAATTTCCTCAATCGGATCATTAATTAAAGGTGACGGTTGATCTTGCTTTCTTATTTGGATGAACTCTGGATATTCTGCCTCAGCAAATTCTGGATTTATTTCCTTAAAAGCTTTTGACGTTTGATCCTCAGATGCCATCCTAAAGATTATAAAGAAGTGACATTGTTCATGAAAGTAAATTGTGCATGTCATTGCATCTTTGAAGATATTACAAAATGAAGACACTTGGTATATTGGAGTACAATGACAACAAAATGATGACTGGATGACAAAATGATAGAGGATTTGTTGATTCAGATTGATGGTGAACATCTGCCTATGGTATTGCTCTTGAAAAAAGGCACTGGCTTGAATTCTTCCTCGACATCCACTTTTTCATAACTTTGGCATCCCAAGGCTTGAGTGCCTCGTTGTCCTGTCAAGGTAATTGGTTCCAAGATTCCGTTTTCATATTTGCAAAGGCCCGTAAATGGCTAGTAGCCATGGCAGATGAGTAAATCCAATCTTTTCTCATTCTGATAGAATTTCTTGAATAACGGATGGCTTTTGTAACTTGCTTCAGGTTTGGTACCCTTTTTCACCCACATTTGTTTCTTTGATTTGTGAATGACCAACCTACTAAGACTTTGAGATATTTCTTCTTCTTTGCAGACTCGAATACTGGGTACCTCGATTATATATGTTGGTACCAGAATCATCGGGTGCACGAGATGACTCTGCCTGTCCTGTACGTAGATGGTTACAATATTCTTGTTGTGAGTCCATTTGACGCATTGATGTAAGGTGGAGGGAACTGCATTGGTAGCATGGATACACCGCCTGCCAAGCAACAGGTTGAATGAGGGCTCTATGTTGACCACATGGAATAAAACCCGATGATATGTCTCAGAGATATTTAGATCTAGACATATACATCCTAGGCATGGTTGTCATGTTCTGTCGTATCCATGGATGAAAATTGATGACGGGGTATAGTCGGCCTGTCTTATGCCTAACTCACGAGCTGTTTGTTGTGGACAGATGTTCAGGCTTGCTCCCCCATCAATTAAAACATGGGAGACTCTGGTGCCCCTTGTCTCTACCACTATGTGCAAGGCATCATTATGCGATGCTCCTCCGGTTGGTAGATCTTTATCAGAGAATATGATCGGACTATTTTCACATAGTTCAAGAGCCCATTCATTCCCCCTGCTAGGGCTAAACCCTCCCTTCTTGACTTCAGGTAAGGGGTCCAATTCCTTGAAAATGGATCCCAAAGGTTCAGGGTCCCATACTTGTAACTTCTGATTGATTTCTGTCAAACGGTCTTGCTCAACTGGTCTGGTTTGTGCATTGATGGACCCTTTATCATGTTTGAGAAGCAATCCAAAGAAATCCAAGGATGCGGTATCCCTTTTGTTTTTCACCACCATTGGATGTTTTGTTGAGAATCTGACCATCGAAATTATTCCTTTTCCATGTTTAGGAAAAGGATTCTTGAGAATGTCCGGTTGTTCACTAACCTCTTTGATGATTTCTTTGTCAACTACATCTTGTACAATATTTTTAAGTACGAGGCAGTCTTCTGTATCATCTCCTGGAGCATGATGAAACTTGCAAAATTGCTCTTTGTTTTTCCCCATCATCGGTGGGGGGTTGGAGACTTTCAGAAGAAACAGAGTACCTCTTTCGATTAACATGTGCATGACCTCTTTATAACTCTGTTGTAATGGGGTGAATTTCCTATCGTACCCCCATCCAGAATGTTTATTTTTAGTGCCACTGCTACTGCCACTAGCTCTGTCTGTTACCCCTTTATTCTTGGGATATTCTGACTTCTCTTTCTTGAAGATGGCAACGTTGGCTACGATGTTGGCCGGAGCATTTTGACTCCTGCTATTCTTCTTTGTATCTTCCCTAACCTTTACCGGGATGACAGCATCAAAAGCTCCATTTTCAATTCCTGCTTCAATGCATTCTGCCCTCTCGGTGAGATCGATGAAAGACTTGATTGGAGCATTGGAAATGAGGCTCCTCAATGGTTGTGTCAAATTGTTCACGATCAGTCCCAATGCATGTGATTGAGAGATTGGGTCTCTCATCTTGTCGCAAGAAGACCTCCATCTTTGAATAAAATCTCTCACCTTTTCACCTGGCCTCTGTTTCAGAAAACAAAGTGTGGTGATCATTGGTTCTGTTTCGACGTTTTGAATAAACCTTTCAATGAAAAGGTTGATTAACTTGTCAAAATTCTTCAATTCAACTGGGTTGATGTGTTCCCGATACCATTGTGCTGCAATTCCATCTAGGCTTCATGGAAAACATCAAAAAAGGGCCCTGTGATTGTGATGAAATTTGTAGCATTCAGCAAAGAACATGGCCAAATGTGCCTTTGGGTCTCCATGGCCCTCGAATTTGATAAATTTTTTAGGCAAGTTTTTTATATGCTTGTCATTTTCGAAGCTTTCGTAGAAATCTTCGCATGTGAAATTTCTTTTATTCTTGCCCTTGAGCTGAACTGCATTCAACTTCTTTTCAACTTCCTGAATTTTGGTTCTCCATGATTCTCCCTTCTTCTTTTTCTTGGGAGTCTTTGGTTCTTCTTCACTACTGGATTTTGTAGTATTGTCTTCAGAAGAGTCAGAACTGCTTGATGAGTATTTCTTTGTTTTCTTTCCTTTCTTTTTGGCCTTTTCTGTCTGGGCTTGTTCTTCGTTGAACATGATCATGTATTTCCGGAATCTTTTGTATTCTTCAAATGTTGGATCATTTGTTTCTATCCTGGGAGGGGTTTCTGAGGATGATTCTTCTTCCTTGTCTCCAATAAAAGTTTGCTCTAGCTCCATTTCAATCCTTCTCCTGTGTTGGCTTCTGGTTTCGACCATAAAACGGATGTTCACCTTGCAAGAAGAAAAATTGAAAATGTCAGGATCTAAATTGATGAGAGATGACAAATTTTGATTGCATACTGAAAGGAAGATGAGAATGACAAGACTTGACAAAGTTCAACACAACTTGATAAATTTTGGCTTAACAACAATGAACTAGACATTACAATTTAGGACAGAAGGATAGATGGGCGGACTTCATCCCACCATTTTACATATTCAAGACCCATTCCTGGACCAAGGACAAGATACAAATGAGCTACATATTCAAGACCCATTCCTAGACCAAGGACAAGATACAAATGAGCAAATGATTCCCAACGTTGTTGGGCATAGGTGTATATTCCAGACCACTCTTCGGTATCTAGTGATAATTGTCTAAGGCAACGCTTTGGATGGTATTCTACTATAAAGAATGGCCCCAATAGAAGACTTCCTCTGACTGGGTTGTAGGTATATCTTGACTTGATGACTTCTCGATCAAAGAAGTCTCAAATGATGGTAGAGTCATCAACTTCCTCCATCTTTCTGCGGTAGTGCTCCATACTAGATAACCGACCGTTGGTATTTTGAAAATGACATGATTGTGGCCCCACGTGTTTGTAGAACCAAGGTTGGAGTGTGAAGACACTTCCTTCTATCGAGTCTGTGTCCCCAATTGAAAATTTGGTCAGTCCTCTGTAAAGGAATGCCAAGGCTGCCATTGCTACGGATATTTGATGGACTTGGACATGCCCCCATTTTCTGAAGAGGCGAGCAGTGCGGAAATCCATTATGTGTTCTTCATTGTTGAAGAAGATAAGACCCGCGGTACAAGTCACCATAGAGTTTTTGTACTTGAATGCAACACTTCTAGATAGTGACGCATGGTTGACAAATTGAGAATATGTTTCGCCAAGTTCTGGTAGTTGAAGATATTGATGTCCATCTTTCTCTAGGAAAGGCCAACTCCCTTTCCCTGTGAGTTTACGAATCACTTCTAGAGTTTTGACATGACCTTGGTTTATAAGGAACTGGTCTTCAATTGGTCCTCTTGGGTCACCTTTTGGTTCTGGTAAACCCATAATGTTGGAGAACTCATCAAGAGTGATTGTCATTTCACCCCATGGAAACCAAAATGTGTTGGTCCTTAGGTTCCATCTTTCGGCAACTGCATGGACTAAACTGCCATTGATAGGTTGCATGGCAAGGCTGATTGCTTCTTCGAGACCGCATTCTTCTAAGTGGTCTGGAAACATACACCAAAAAGTTGGGTACCATGAAAGATACCATTGAGGTAGGTAGACTCCACTTGGGATGATACGAAGTCCAGATCAACCTTGACACGACCTGAATAGGATGTGGTCATATGGGAAAATGTTTTCTGAGTTCATCTAGACAAGAGAAGGTATTAGACTTTGACATGAATTGACCCAATAGAGACTCGAGAAGAGTTTTGACATTGGGTTTGGACATGGACTTAGTAAAACATCATATGCATCCAAATAAGCAATTAACGAAAAATTAATAATGCATTCCATAGGATTCTTGCCTATATGCATTGTTTTGGAAATTGGTCTTGGAACCTATGGAGAATAAATGGGTAAATTGTACTTGATTAGTTCAAAATTTAAGGTATGCCTATATACCAAATTTATGGTACTGGCATAGACTCCTCCAAGGGTTTTCTAGGTTTGGGCTCTCCAATTCTCCTTGTTCACCCATCGATATACCGAGACTATTGTCTGTTTCGGTACTAATGGGGGGACTTCTCAGTCCAATTAGGTGGTCCAGTTGTAAGGCTATATCTTGGACTAATGTCCTAGAAATAGCCCGGCAACATGATGACCGGGATATGATATAGGTAAGGATTTGTTTTTCAAAATTCATGAGAAGATGGGAAATAGATGGCTCTATTGCATACATTCTTAAGAGATAGATTTGAAATTTTGAGAGCATACATGGGCTGCATACAATCACTAAATTGAGGAGGGGTAGGATAAATTGAAATGAAAGAGGTTCATGAAATCTCCTCAATGTACACTACATGATGCCGGTATACATGTTTGCAAAAAATTTTTAATGAAATTGATATCCAACATTGTGAAATAACTTGTATATGATCCAAATAAGTCTTTAGACAAATGATGATGGGTCCCATTGGGCGTGCCATCTGTTCACACCCCACCCCTTTTCAAGGAGGTCAAAATGCAAGTCAGCAAAATTCTTTTAAAATTGGGGTTTTGAGAAAATTTTCAAGAGAAAGGGATCCGCCTGTCGGTACAAGGTTCAACCATTCTTGCCGCCTTTAACAGGGGTAATTAGACCAAGGACTAAGGATCATTTGGATCATATACGAGTTATTGATGCAAATACTATATGCTTATGCATTGAGGTTTTGGATTCAAGAGCTGAAATTCATTTTTTGAATAAATGAATTTGAATATTGAGGGTTTTCAAGTTGGTTTAAAAAACCTTTGTTTTGGTGTTATTTGAAACACATAATTCTTGAGGATTTTGAGGATTTGGAATTGAGTTCTTTGTTGTGAACCCTAGATGATGATGATAATCTTACGATCAAAATTGGTTTTGAAATCTTCTTTTGTCAAATCATATGATTTGTAGAATTCATTCTTTTGAAAGAACATGGGTTCCAAATCGTTAGAAAGCATGTTGTTTTTCAAACGTACTTTGGCCAAAAGATTATGAATGCATTGCTTGTGTTTTCTTTTGAAGTTAAGTGAGGTTTACAAATTCTCGTTGCAATATAACTTGGTCACTTTTTGCAACTCAAATTTGAATCACTTAACGTCTTGAGAATGTGCATGTGGTGCTATTGATTTTGAGTGAAGGTGAATGCATGAAACGAGAAGGAAAACTATATGGAACATTCATTCTTCTCTCTCTCATAATCTCTCAAGATTCATTCATATGAAACATACATTCTTCGCTCTCTCATAATCTCTCAAAGTCCTTTCATTGTAATTACATATCATACAATCTACACATAAAGATTGATTTTAATTAACATGTAGGACTTTCTCTAAATATGCTTATTATATGATTAAGCACATGAATTAGAGATGTAGTCCATAAGCTTGAGACTTGACATAAAATTATCAAAATGATGAAAAATATGCAAGTGATGTCAAAATCAACTTTTTTTTTGAAATAGATGAGAGACGTGGATGTCATCCACTTTTGTCTCAAGATAGCTAAAAGAAATCAGACCTTATGTTGATTTAGATAGCTGAAAATTATGGACATTGATTCCAATAAAGGGCTTGTTTCTTAGATAGAAGTGAGAAGTCCATCAAATTTCAGATTTCATACTCATGAAATCGTCAACTTCTTTGGATTGTTTTAGGATAGTTGGCATTTCAAATATATAAAATTTGACATTCTTAAACCAATTCCTATAGAACATGGTCTGATTTCAACATCATACATACATCTTACGTATGGATTGCTGAAATTAAGCAAATTTTAAAATGAGATGAAAATGATTTCATAACTTGGTATTATGAAAATCAAAATGAACAATCTTCTTAAAACCAGTTTGGAAACGTGTTCCAATCTGATTTTAAGAAAGGAAAGCAAACTTTAACAAGAGATTGAACACGTATATGTATATATATAACAATGTATACATATTTGTACTTTACTTTTCAAAATGAAATTTCATGAAAGGACCACATAACTCACGAATCATGAAGATTCATGGCTGGGTTCTTTTACATGGGAAGAGTGAAAACTTGTTTCAAAACTCCCCTACTACCCTTGATCAATTAAATAAAGCATGAAACAAAATAACTTTAAATAGAAAGAGATAAATAGATGCTCAAGCTAGTTCATCCTTAATTTCGCCATGCAAAGGTGGATTACATTCATGAGAATGCATCCATCCTTAATAGGCTTTTTCATCATATATATATTGCAGCAGGATCACTCTCTCACCATGGGATTCTCTCATAGTGGGGAGTTTAAAATGGTTTTAGGCTTGTTGTTTTGAAAGGGACGTGGCCTTGGGGCCCTTTTCAAAATTTGATGCATGGGTTCATTTTTAAGCAAAACCGATGTATGCATGCATGATGCATTAACATGTACATTGAAGCGTAGGTCTCCCTTAGCTGGACATCATTCCCAGCCATAAGCAAATGAAAATAGACCCTCCCACGAGTTGCTGGAATGAAAATAAATCAACAAGAAGCTAAAGTAGAAGAGAAGTGAGTTAAAATTACTTACCTTGTGGTCGGTCTTGATGCTTGTCCTTTGTCTTCACTTGATTTCTAGATCGAGCAATCCTAAGCAAGAATCCAACCTTGGATTCGAGCCTAGCAAAGCTAGAAGTAGAATAGCTTGCATGCTGGAATTTGTAATAGGAAAGAAGGCTTCTCACCATGAAAATCCTAAGTAAGGGTTCACTTAAGCACCCTAACTTAGCAAGATCAAAGGAGAGAATAGAAGAAAATGAAAGAGAAAGTAAGATAAAAGGGGAAAGAGTACTTGGACGAATCTCTCCTCTCTTCCTTGGCTTCTCCCTCCTAGCTCCTTGGCTGCAACAACTTGATAGAATGCTCCAAAATTCGTCCTCCCCTTGGTGGCCAAGGTGAGGTTTATATAGAGGAGGAGGTGGGTTCAACCACCTCCTTAAATTTGCCTTGGAAGATTAACCAAGGCTTAGGGAGATGAAAAATGAGTTAAATGAGTTTTAATGACTCTATTTACTCATCCTTATCTCAATTACACGAGCTAGGTGAGNATTGTCCAAATTGATCAATTTCGACCAATTGACCAAAGTCAAAGCTCATTTGCGAGTAGTTTGACTTTGTTTGAGGTAATTTGATAAATTTGGGTCAAGAAAGCTCTTAATTGAGCTAAATTGTACTTTGACTGAGTTTAGTCAAAGTGGGTTTGGTTCGGTCAAAGTCTATTTTCGTCCATTAATTGGATTGTGAGACAGACCTACTTTTTGACCAAGCTAAGCTCATGTTGACTGAGCCTAGGTAAGATTTGGATGCACTAGGGTCAAACCTACTAGGACTAAGTGGGTTTGACCAGCCTAGTTATTACTTTTCGAAGATTGAAAACTCTTTAAAGAAGACCTAATTAAAGAAGAGAGAGATGCATAAATGTTTCTTTTTTCCTAGGTTTTTAGTTATGATATCATTCATTTCTCCATAAAAATGATTTTTTTTATTTAATTTGGAGAAAACATTTATTCATTTATTTATTTAAATGGAAGTGTGACCCCTGGGGGGGCTCTTGTCCACATGGGCTAGGTGGGGCCCACAAGTGGGTCTCACATAGCATTCTAGACCGAATTAGTTCTAATTCTTGGATCTAAGTCAAAATTTGAATTTTTCAATTGGATTTGGGTTTCAAATGACATTTGTAATCGAATTTGGATTTCAAATTACAATTGTAATTGGATTTGGATGTCAAATGACATTTGTAATCGAATTCGGATTTCAAATTACAATTGTAATTGGATTTGGATGTCAACTGATATTTTCAATCGTTTGGACTCGTAACCTGCATTGGGATTAGTGTCACGAGTCAAATTCATGATTTGAATCTAAATTGTTCTTTAGATTCGAATTGGCAATGAAACTGCAAATTTTCACAATTCTTTTGTGAAATTTTCACATTGCTTCAATTTTGATGTGGTAAAATTTGGGGTGCTAACACACTTGTTATTACATCTATAATGAATGATTTAAATGATTGAAATCACAAGTTTGTATTAAAATGAATGTGATTCATCTCATTTATCTGATCCCTTTTAGTTAATCTAATATGTTTCACTTGTTATAATGTCCATAACGAATGATTTAAGTGATTCTCTTGATCACACATATCTAATTGAATGTTCTTAACTTGTTGTTACATCTATATTGAATGATTTAGTGGATTGAAATCATAACTTTAAAAGAAAATGAAAGAGATTCAAGTGATTCATTGCTCACATATATTTAATCTAATGTGTCTCACTTGTTAATACATCTATAATGAATGATTTAAATGATTGAAATCACAAGTTTGTTTAAAAATGAATGAGATTCAACTTATTCATATGATCCTTTATTGTTAATCTAATATTTTTAACTTGTTATATTGTCTATAATGAATGATTTAAACGATTAAAAACACTAGTTTATGTAGATACAAATGAGACCAATGCATTCGTTTGATACCTTGAAACTTATCCAATGAGTTGAACTTGTAGTTACATCTCTAACGAACGATCTAGGAGATTGAAATCCCCAGTTTGTATCAATATGAGAGAGATTTAATTGATTCATTTGATCACACGTATTTAATTGAACGTGGTTAACTTGTTGTTATATTCACATTCAACGATTTAGTGGATTGAAATCAGAAGTTTGTATGAAAATGAATGAGATTCAACTTATTCATATGATACCTTATTGTTAATCTAATATGTTTAACTTGTTATAATGTCTATAATGAATGGTTTAAATGATTAAAATCTCTAGTTTACGTAGAAACAAATGAGACCAATGCATTCGTTTGATCCCTTGAAACTAATCCAATGAGTTGAACTTGTGGTTACATCTCTAACAAACGATCTTGGAGATTGAAATCCCATGTTCGTATCGATACGAGAGAGATTTAATTGATTCATTTGACCACAGATATTTTATTGAATCTGGTTAACTTGTTGTTACATTCGCATTAAATGATTTTGTGTATTTAAATCACAAGTTTGTAAGAACAACTCATTCATTTGATCCCTATTAGTTAATCTAATATGTTTCACTTGTTATCACATCTATAGTGAATGATTTGAGGGATTGAAATCACAAGTTCCGATCAATACGAGTGGGATTTAAGAGATTCTCTTGATGACACATATCTAATTGAATGTTCTTAACTTGTTGTTACATCTATATTCAATGATTTAATGGATTGAAATCACAACTTTAAAAGAAAATGAATGTGATTCAAGTAATTCATTGCTCACTTATATTTAATCTAACGTGTCTCACTTGTTATTAAATCTGTAATGAATGATTTAATTTATTGAAATCACAAATTTGTATTAAAATGAATGTGTTTCATCTCATTCATATGATCCCTTTTAGTTAATCTAATATGTTTCACTTGTTATAATGTCCATAACGAATGATTTAAATGATCAAAATCTCTAGTTTAGATGGGTAGAAATGGGACCAATGCATTCGTTTGATCCCTTGAAACTAATCCAATGAGTTGAACTTGTAGTTACATATCTAACGAACGATCTAAGAGATTGAAATCCCAAGTTCGTATCAATACGAGAGGGATTTAATTGATTCATTTCATCTCACATATTTAATTGAACGTGGTTAACTTGTTGTTATATTCACATTCAATGATTTAGGGGATTGAAATCACAAGTTTGTTAGAAAATGAATGAGATTCAACTTATTCATATGATCCCTTATTGTTAATCTAATATGTTTAACTTGTTATAATGTCTATAATGAATGATTTAAATGATTAAAATGGCTAGTTTATGTAGAAACAAATCAGACCAATGGATCGTTTGATCCCTTGAAACTAATCCAATGACTTGAACTTGTGGTTACATTTCTAACGAATGATTTATGAGGTTGAAATCCCAAGTCCGTATCAATACGAGAGAGATTTAATTGATTCATTTGATCACACATATTTTAGTGAATGTGGTTAACTTGTAGTTACATTCACATTAAACGATTTTGTGGATTTAAATCACAAGTTTGTATGAAAATGAATGAGATTCAACTCATTCACATGATCTCTTTAGTTAATATAATATGTATCACTTGTTATAATGTCTATAACCAATGATTTAAATTATCAAAATCTGTAGTTTATATCGATACAGATGAGACCAATGCATTTGTTTGATCCCTTGTGTCTTATCCAATGAGTTTAACTTCTTATTACATCTATAGTGAATGATTTAATGGATTGAAATCACAAGTTTCTATCAATACGAGTGAGATTTAAGTGATTCTCTTTATCACACATATCTAATTGAATGTTCTTAACTTGTTGTTACATCTATATTGAATGATTTATTGGATTGAAATCACAACTTTAAAAGAAAATGAATGATATTGAAGTGATTCATTGCTCACTTATATTTAATCTAATGTGTCTCACTTGTTATTACATCTATAATGGATGATTTAAATGATTGAAATCACAAGTTTGTATTAAAATGAATTAGATTCATCTCACTTATATGATCCCTTTTAGTTAATCTAATATTTTTCAATTGTTATAATGTACATAAGGAATGATTTAAGTGATTATCTTGATCACACATATCTTATTGAATGTTCTTAACTTGTTGTTACATCTCTATTGAATGATTTAGTGGATTGAAATCACAACTTTAAAACAAAATGAATGAGATTCAAGTGATTCATTGCACACTTATATTTAATCTAATGTGTCTCACTTGTTATTACGTCTATAATGAATGATTTAAATGATTGAAGTCACAAGTTTGTATTAAAATAAATGTGATACATCTCATTTATATGATCCCTTTTAGTTAATCTAATATGTTTCACTTGTTATAATGTCCATAACGATTGATTTAAATGATCAAACTCTCTAGTTCACATTGGTATCCCTTATATTTAATCCAATGAGTCGAACTTGTAGTTACATCCCTAACGAATGATCTAAGAGATTGAAATTACAAGTTTGTATCAATACGAGAGGAATTTAATTGATTCATTTGGTCACACATATTTAATTAAACGTGGTTAACTTGTTGTTATATTCACATTCAATGATTTAGTGTATTGAAATCACCAGTTTGTATGAAAATGAATGAGATTCAACTTATTCATATGATCCCTTTTTGTTAATCTAATATGTTTAACTTGTTATAATGTCTATAATGAATAATTTAAACGATTTAAATGACTAGTTTATGTAGGTACAAATGAGATCAACACATTCGTTTGATCCCTTGAAAGTAATCCAATGAGTTGAACTTGTAGTTGCAACTCTAACGAACGATCTAAGAGATTGAAATCCCAAGTTTGTATCCATACGAGAGGGATTAATTAATTCATTTGATGACACATATTTAATTGAACGTGGTTAACTTGTTATATTCACATTCAATGATTTAGGGGATTGAAATCACAAGTTTGTATGAAAATGAATGAGATTCAACTTATTCATATGATCACTTATTGTTAATCTAATTTGTTTAACTTGTTACAATGTCTATAATGAATGATTTAAACGATTAAAATCACTAGTTTATGTAGAAACAAATGAGTCCAATGCATTCGTTTGATCCCTTGAAACTAATCCAATAAGTTGAACTTGTGGTTACATCTCTAACGAACGATCTATGAGATTGAAATCCCAAGTTTGTATCAATACCAGAGAGGTTTAATTGATTCATTTGATCACACATATTTTATTGAATGTGGTTAACCTGTTGTTACATTCACATTGAATGATTTGGTGGATTTAAATCACAAGTTTGTAAGAAAATGAATGAGAGTCAACTCATTCATATGATCCCGCCTAGTTAATCTAATATGTTTCACTTGTTATAATGTCCATAACTAATTGTTTAAATTATCAAAATCTCTAGTTTATATCGATACAAATGAGACCAATGTATTTGTTTGATCCCACTATCTAATCCAATGAGTTTAACTTCTTATTACATCTATAGTGAATGATTTAAGGGATTGAAATCACAAGTTCCTATCAACACGAGTGGGATTTAAGTGAATCTCTTGATCACGCATATCTAAATGAATGTTCTTAACTTGTTGTTACGTCTATATTGAATGATTTAGTGGATTTAAATCTCAACTTTAAAAGAAAATGAAAGAGATTCAAGTGATTCATTGCTCACTTATATTTAATCTAATGCGCCTCACTTGTTATTATATCTATAATGAAGGATTTGAATGATTCATTTGATCACACATATTTAATTGAACGTGGTTAACTTGTTGTTATATTCACATTCAATGATTTAGTGGATTGAAATCACAAGTTTGTATGGAAATGAATGAGATTCAACTTATTCATATGATCCCTTATTGTTAATCTAATATGTTTAACTTGTTATAATGTCTATAATGAATGATTTAAACGATTAAAATCACTAGTTTATGTAGAAACAAATGAGACCAATGCATTCGTTTGATCCCTTGAAACCAATCAAATGAATTGAACTTGTGGTTACATCTCTAACAAACGATCAAATTGAAATCCCAAGTTCGTATCAATACGAGAGAGATTTAATTGATTCATTTTATCACACATTTTTTATTGAATGTGGTTAACTTGTTGTTACATTCACATTAAATGATTTTTTAGATTTAAATCGCAAGTTTGTATGAAAATGAATCAGATTCAACTCATTCATATGATCCCTTTTAGTTAATTTAATATGTTTCACTTGTTATAATGTCCATAACGAATGATTGAAATGATCAAAATATCTAGTTTACATGGGTAGAAATGGGACCAACGCATTTGTTTGATCCCTTACATCTAATCCAATGAATTGAACTTGTAGTTACATCCCTAACGAATGATCTAAGAGATTAAAATTACAAGTTCGTATACAAAAGGGATTTAATTGATTCATTTGATCACACATATTTAATTGAATGTGGATAACTTGTTGTTATATTCACATTCAATGATTTAGTAGATTGAAATCAGAAGTTTGTTTGAAAATGAATGAGATTCAACTCATTCATATGATCTCTTTTAGTTAATCTAATATGTTTCACCTGTGATAATGTCCGTAACGAATGATTTAGATTAACAAAATCTCTAGTTTATATGGATACAAATGAGACCAATGCATTTGTTTGATACCTAGTATCTAATCCAATGGGTAAAACTTTTTATTACATCTATAGTGAATGAAATCACAAGTTCCTATCAATACGAGTGCGATATAAGTGATTTTCTTGATCACACATATCTAATTGAATGTTCTTAACTTGTCGTTACATATATATTGAATGATTTAGGAGTTTGAAATCTCAAGTTCGTATTAATACAAGAGAGATTTAATTGATTCATTTGATCACACATATTTTATTGAATATGGTTATCTTGTTGTTGCATTCACATTGGATGATTTTGTGGATTTAAATCATAAGTTTGTATGAAAATGAATGAGATTCAACTCATTCACATGATCCCTTTTAGTTAATATAATAATTTTCACTTGTTATAATGTCCATAACGAATGATTTAGATTAACCAAATCTCTAGTTTATATGGATACAAATGAGACCAATGCATTTGTTTGATCCCTAATATCTAATCCAATGGGTATAACTTCTTAATTACATCTATAGTGAATGAAATCACAAGTTCCTATCAATACGAGTGGGATTTAAGTGATTTTCTTGATCACACATATCTAATTGATTTAGTGGATTGAAATCACAAGTTTAAAAGAAAATGAATGAGATTCAAGTGATTCATTGCTCACTTATATTTAATCTAATGTGTCTCACTGGTTATTACATCTATAATGAATGATTTAAATGATTGAAATCACAAGTTTGTATCAAAATGATTGTGATTCATCTCATTCATATGATCCCTTTTAATTAATCTAATATGTTTCACTTGTTATAATGTCCATAACGAATGATTTAAATGATCAAAATGTGTAGTTTACATGGGTAGAAATGGGACCAATGCGTTTGTTTGATCCCTTATGTCTAATCCAATGAGTTGAACGTGTAGTTACATCCCTAACAAATTATCTAGGAAATTGAAATTACAAGTTCGTATCAATACGAGAGAGATTTAATTGATTCATTTGATCACACATAATTAATTGAACGTGGTTAACTTGTAGTTATATTCACATTCAATGATTTAGTGGATTGAAATGACAAGTTTGTATGTAAATAAATGAGATTCAACTTATTCATATGATCCCTTATTGTTAATTTAATATGTTTAGCTTGTTATATTGTCTATAATGAATGATTTGATCGATTAAAATCACATGTTTATGTTGGTGCAAATGAGACCAATGCATACGTTTGATCCCTTGAAACTAATCCAATGTGTTGAACTTGTAGTTACATCTCTAAGGAACGATGTGAGAGATTGAAATCCCAAGTTTGTATCAATACGAGAGAGATTTAATTGATTCATTTGATCACACATATTTTATTGATTGTGGTTAACTTGTTGTTACATTCACATTGAATGATTTTGTGGATTTAAATCACAAGTTTGTATGAAAATGAATGAGATTCAACTCATTCGTATGATCCCCTATAGTTAATCAAATATTTACTTGTCATAATGTCCATAACGAATGATTTAAATGATCAAAATCTCTAGTTTATATGGATACAAATGAGACCAATGCATTTGTTTGATCCCGTGTATCTAATCCAATGTGTTTAACTTCTTATTACATCTATAGTGAATGATTTAAGGGATTGAAATCATAAGTTCCTATCAATTCGAGAGGGATTTAAGAGATTCTCTTGATCACACATATCTAATTGAATGTTCTTAACTTGTTGTTACATCTATATTGAATGATTTAGTGGATTGAAATCACAACTTTAAAAGAAAATGAATGAGATTCAAGTGATTCATTGCTCACTTATATTTAATCTAACGTGTCTCAGTTGTTATTACATCTACAATGAATGATTTAAATGATAGAAATCACAAGTTTGTATGAAAATGAATGTGATTCATCTCATTCATATAATCCCTTTTAGTTATTCTAATATGTTTCACTTGTTAAAATGTCCATAACGAATGATTTAAATGATCAAAATCTCTAGTTTGCATGGGTAGAAATGGGACCAACACATTTGTTTCATCCCTTATATCTAATCCAATGAGTTGAACTTGTAGTTACATCCCTAACAAATTATCTAAGAAATTGAAATTACAACTTCGTATCAATACAAGAGGGATTTAATTGATTCATTTGATCACACATAATTAATTGAACGTGGTTAACTTGTTGTTATATTCACATTCAATGATTTAGTTGATTGAAATCACAAGTTTGTATGAAAATGAGTGAGATTCAACTTATTCATATGATCCCTTATTGTTAATCTAATATGTTTAACTTGTTAGAATGTCTATAATGAATGATTTAATCGATTAAAATCACTAGTTTATGTAGATGCAAATGAGACCAATGCATTCGTTTGATCCCTTGAAACTAATCCAATGAGTTGCACTTGTAGTTACATCCCTAACGAATTATCTAAGAAATTGAAATTACAAGTTCGTATCAATACGAGAGAGATTTAATTGATTTATTTGATCACACATATTTTATTGATTGTAGTTAACTTGTTCTTACATTCACATTGAATGATTTTGTGGATTTCAATCACAAGTTTGTATGGTAATGAATGAGATTCAACTCATTCATATGATCCCTTTTAGTTAATCTAATTTGTCTCACCTGTTATAATGTCCATAACGAATGATTTAAATGATCAAAATCTCCAGTTTATATGGATACAAATGAGACCAATGCATTTGTTTGATCCATTTTGTCTAACCCAATGAGTTTAACTTCTTATTACATCTGTAGTGAATGATTTAAGGGATTGAAATCACAAGTTCCTGTCAATACGAGTGGGATTTAAGTCATTCTCTTGATCACATATATCTAATTGAATGTTCTTAACTTGTTGTTACATCTATATTGATTGATTTAGTGGATTGAAATCACAACTTTAAAAGAAAATGAATGAGATTTTGAAGTGATTCATTGCTCAATTATATTTAATCTAATGTGTCTCAGTTGTTATTACATCTATAATGAATGATTTAAATGATTGAAATCACAAGTTTGTATGAAAATGAATGTGATTCATCTCTTTCATATGATCCCTTTTAGTTAATCTAATATGTTTCACTTGTTATAATTTCCATAACGAATGATTTAAATGATCAAAATATCTAGTTTACATGGTTAGAAATGGGACCAACGCATTTGATTGAACCTTTATATCCAATCCAATGAGTTGAACTTGTAGTTACATCCCTAACGAATGATCTAAGAGATTGATATTACAAGTTTGTATCGATACGAGAGGGATTTATCTGATTCATTTGATCACACATATTTAATTGAACGTGGTTAACTTGTTGTTATATTCACATTCCATGATTTAGTGGATTGAAATCGCAAGTTTACATGAAAATGAATGAGATTCAACTTATTCATATGATCCCTTATTGTCAATCTAATATGTTTAACTTGTTATAATGTTTATAATGAATGATTTAAACGATTAAAATCACTAGAATGTAGATACAAATGAGACCAATGCATTCGTTTGATCCCTTGAATCTAATCCATTGAGTTGAACTTGTAGTTACATCTCTATCGAACGATGTAAGAGATTGAAATCACAAGTTTGTATCAATGCGAGACATATTTAATTGATTCATTTGATCACACATATTTTATTGAATGTGGTTAACCTGTTGGTACATTCACATTGAATGATTTTGTTGATTTAAATCACAAGTTGTATGAAAATGAATGAGATTCAACTCATTCATATGATCCCCTATAGTTAATCTAATATTCACTTGTTATAATGTCTTTAATGAATGATTTAAATGATCAAAATCACTAGTTTATATGGATAAAAATGAGACCACTGCATTTGTTTCATACCTTGTATCTAATCCAATGAGTTGAACATCTTCTTACCTCTGAAGTGAATCATTTAAGGGATTGAAATGACAAGTTTCTATCAATATGAGTGGGATTTAAGTGATTCTCTTGATCACACACATCTAATTGAATGTTCATAACTTGTTGTTACATATATATTGAATGATTTAGTGGATTGAATTCACAACTTTAAAAGAAAATGAATGAGATTCAAGTGATTCATTGCCCACTTATATTTAATCTAATGTGTCTCACTTGTTATTACATCCATAATGAATGATTTAAATGATTGAAATCACAAGTATGTATGAAAATGAACATGATTCATCTCATTCATATGATCTCTTTTAGTTAATCTAATATGTTTCACTTGTTATAATGTCCATAACGGATGATTTAAATAATGAAAAACTCTAGTTTACATGGGTAGAAATGGGACCAACGCATTTTTTTTATTCCCTATATCTAATCCAATGAATTGAACTTGTAGTTACACACCTAGCGAATGATCTAAGAGATTGAAATTACATGTTCATATCAATATGAGAGGGATTTAATTGATTCATTTGATCACATATATTTAATTGAACGTGGTTAACTTGTTGTCAATGATTTAGTGGATTGAAATCACAAGTTTGTTTGAAAATGAATGAGATTCAACTTATTCATATGATCCTTTATTGTTAATCTAATATTTTTAACTTGTTATATTGTCT
>JAANDH010001354.1:34836-68692 GCA_011799765.1 Nymphaea thermarum | reverse complement strand
ACTTGTTGTTACATTCATTGAATGATTTTGTGGATTTACATCACAAGTTTGTATGAAAATGAATGAGATTCAACTCATTCATATGATTTCTTTTAGTTAATCTAATATGTTTCACTTGTTTTAATGTCCATAACGAATGATTTAAATGATCAAAATCTCTAGTTTATATGGATACAAATGAGACCAATGCATTTGTTTGATCCCTTGTATCAAACCCAATGAGTTTAACTTCTTATTACATCTATAGTGAATGATTCAAGTGATTGAAATCAGAAGTTCCTATCAATACGAGTGGGATTTAAGTGATTCTCTTGATCACACATACCTAATTGAATGTTTTTAACTTGTTGTTACATCTATATTGACTGATTTAGTGGATCGAAATCACAACTTTAAAAGAAAATGAATGAGATTCAAGTGATTCATTGTTCACTTATATTTAATCTAATGTGTCTCACTTGTTATTACATCTATAATGAATGATTTAAATGATTGAAATCACAAGTTTGAATGGAAATGAATGTGATTCATCTCATTCATATGATTGATTTTAGCTAATCTAATATGTTTCACTTGTTATAATGTCCATAACGAATGATTTAAATGATGAAAATCTCTAGCTAACATGGGTAGAAATGGTATGAACGCATTTGTTTGGTCCCTTATATCTAGTCCAATGAGTTGAACTTGTAGTTACATCCCTAACGAATGATCTAAGAGATTGAAATTACAAGTTTGTATCAATACGAGAGGGATTTAATTGATTCATTTGATCACAAATAATTAATTGAACGTGGTTAACTTGTTGTTATATTCACATTGAATGATATAGTGGATTGAAATCACAAGTTTGTATGAAAATGAATGATATTCAACTTATTCATATGATCTCTTATTGCTAATCTAATATGTTTAACTTGTTAGAATGTCTAAAATGAATGATTTAATCGATTAAAATCACTAGTTTATGTAGATACAAATGAGACCAATGCATTCGTTTGATCCCTTGAAACTAATCCAATGACTTCAACTTGTAGTTACATCTCTTTCGAACGATCTAAGAGATTGAAATCCCAAGTTCGTATCAAAATGAGAGAGATTTAATTGATTCATTTGATCACACATATTTTGTTGAATGTGTTTAACTTGTTATTACATTTACATTGAATGATTTTGTGAATTTAAATCACAAGTTTGTATGAAAATGAATGAGATTCAACTCATTCATATGATCCCTTTTAGTTAATCCAATATGTTTCACTTGTTATAATGTCCATAACAAATTATTTAAATGATCAAAATCTCTAGTTTGTATGGATACAAATGAGACCAATGGATTTGTTTGATACCTTGTATCTAATCCAATGAGTTTAACTTCTTATTACATCTATAGTGAATGATTTAAGGGATTGAAATCACAAGTTCCTATCAATACGAGTGAGATTTAAGTGATTCTCTTGATCACACATATCTAATTGAATGTTCTTTACTTCTTGTTACATCTATATTGAATGATTTAGTGGATTGAAATCAAAACTTTAAAGGAAAATGAATGAGATTCAAGTGATATATTTAATCTAATGTGTCTCAGTTGTTATTACATCTATGAAAATGAATGTGAATGTGATTCATCTCATTCATATGATCCCTTTTAGTTAATCTAACATGTTTCACTTGTTATAATGTCAATAACAAATGATTTAAATGATCAAAATCTCTAGTTTACATGGGTGAAAATGTGACCAACACATTTAGTTTATCCCTTATATCTAATTCAATGAGTTGAACTTGTAGTTACATCCCCAACGAATGATCTAAGAGATTGAATCTACAAGTTCATATCAATACGAGAGGAATTTAGTTGATTCATTTGATCACACATAATTAATCGAACATGGAAAACTTGTTCTTATTTTCACATTCAATGATTTAGTGGATTGAAATAACAAGTTTGTATAAAAATGAATGAGATTCAACATATTCATATGATCTCTTATTATTAATCTAATATGTTTAACTTGTTATAATGTCTAGAATGAATGATTTAATCGATTAAAATCACTAGTTTTTGTAGATACAAATGAGACCAATGCATTCGTTTGATCCCTTGAAACTAATCCAATGAGTTCAACTTGTAGTTACATCTCAAACGAACGATCTAAAAGATTGAAATCCCAAGTTCGTATCAAAACGAGGGAGATTTAATTGATTCATTTGATCACACATATTTTGTTGAAAGTGTTTAACTTGTTGTTACATTCACATTGAATGATTTTGTGGATTTAAATCACAAGTTTGTATAAAAATAAATGAGATTCAACTCATTCATATGATCCCATTAAGTTAATCCAATATGTTTAACTTGTTATAATGTCCATAACAAATGATTTAAATTATCAAAATCTCTAGTTTATATGGATACAAATGACACCAATGCATTCGTTTGATCCCTTGAAACTAATCCAATGAGTTGAACTTGTAGTTACATCTCTAACAAATGATCTATGAGATTGAAATCCCAAGTTCGTATCAATACGAGATAGATTTAATTGGTTCATTTGATCACACATATTTTGTTGAATGTGGTTAACTTGTTGTTATATTCACATTCAATGATTTAGTGGATTGAAATAACAAGTATGTATGAAAATGAATGAGATTCAACTTATTCATATGATCCCTTATTATTAATCTAAAATGTTTAACTTGTTATAATGTCTATAATGAATGATTTAATCGATTAAAATCACTAGTTTATGTAGATGCTAATGAGACCAATGCATTCGGTTGATCCCTTCAAACTAATCCAATGAGTTGATCTTGTAGTTACATCTCTAACGAACGATATAAGAGATTGAAATCTCAAGTTCGTATCAATACGAGAGAAATTTAATTGATTCATTTGATCACACATATTTTATTAAATGTGGTTAACTTGTTGTTATATTCACATTGAATGATTTTGTGGATTTAAATCACAAGTTTGTATGAAAAAGAATGAGATTCAACTGATTCATATGATCCCTTTTAGTTAATCTAATTTGTTTCACTTGTTATAATGTCCATAACAAATGATTTAAATTATCAAAATCTCTAGTTTATATGGATACAAATGGGACCAATGCGTTTGTTTGACCCCTTGTATCTAATCCAATGAGTTTAACTTCTTATTACTTCAATAGTGAATGATTTAAGGGATTGAAATCACAATGTTCTTAACTTGTTGCTACATCTATATTGAATGATTTAGTGGATTGAAATCACAACCTTAAAAGAAAATGAATGAGATTCAAGTGATTCATTGCTCACTTATATTTAATCTAATGTGTCTCACTTGTTATTACATCTATAATGAATGATTTAAATGATTGAAATCACAAGTTTGTATGAAAATGAATGTGATTCATATCATTCATATGATCCCTTTGAGTTAATATAATATGTTTCACTTGTTATAATGTCCGTAATGAATGATTTAAATGATCAAAATCTCTAGTTTACATGGGTAGAAATGGGATCAATGCATTTGTCTGATCCCTTATATCAAATCCAATGAGTTGAAGTTGTAGTTACATCCCTAACGATTGATCCAAGATATTGAAATTACAAGTTCGTATCAATACGAGAGGGATTTAATTGATTCATTTGATCACACATAATTAATTGAACGAGTTTAACTTGTTGTTATATTCACATTCAATGATTTAGTGGATTGAAATCACAAGTTTGTATGAAAATGAATGAGATTCAACTTATTCATTTGATCCCTTATTGTTAATCTAATATGTTTAACTTGTTATAATGTCTATAATGAATGATTTAATCGATTAAAATCACTAGTTTATGTAGATGCAAGTGAGACCAATGCATTCGTTTGATCCCTTGAAACTAATCCAATGAGTTGAACTTGTAGTTACATCTCTAACGAGCGATCTAAGAGATTGAATTACCAAGTTTGTATCAATACGAGAGAGATTTCATTGATTCATTTGATCACACGTACTTTACTGAATGTGGTTAACTTGTTGTTACATTCACATTGAATGATTTTGTGGCTTCAAATCACAAGATTGTATGAAAATGAATGAGATTCAACTCATTCATATGATCCCATTCAGTTAATCTAATATGTTTCACTTGTTATAATGTCCATAACGAATGATTTAAATGGATTGAAATCACAAGTTCCTATCAATACGAGTGGGATTTAAGTGATTCTCTTGATCACACATACCTAATTGAATGTTCTTAACTTGTTGTTACATCTATATTGAATGATTTAGTGGATTGAAATCACAACTTAAAAAAAACTGAATGTGATTCAAGTGATTCAATGCTTACTTATATTTAATCTAATGTATCTCACTTGTTATTACATCTATAATGAATGATTTAAATGATTGAAATCACAAGTTTGTTTGGAAATGAATGTGATTCATCTCATTCATGTGATCCCTTTTAGTTAATCTAATATGCTTCACTTGTTATAATGTCCATAACGAATGATTTAAATGATCAAAATCTCTAGCTTACATGGGTAGAAATGGGACCAACGCATTTGTTTGATCCCTTATATCTAATACATTGAGTTGAACTTGTAGTTACATCCCTAACGAATGATCTAAGAGACTGAAATTACAAGTTTGTATCAGTACGAGGGGGATTTAATTGATTCATTTGATCACACATAATTAATTGAACGTGGTTAACTTGTTGTTACATTCACATTGAATGATTTAGTGGATTGAAATCACAAGTTTGTATGAAAATGAATGAGATTCAACTTATTCATATGATCCCTTTTTGTTAATCTAATATATTTCACTTGTTATAATGTCCATAACGAATGATTTAAATTATCAAAATATCTAGTTTACATGGATACAAATGGGACCAATGCATTTGTTTGATCCCTTGTATCTAATCCAATGAGTTTAACTTCTTATTACATCTATAGTGAATGACTTAAGGGATTGAAATCACAAGTTCCTTTCAATACGAGTGGGATTTATGTGATTGTCTTGATCACACATATCTAATTGAATGTTCTTAACTTTTTGTTACATCTATATAGAATGATTCAGTGGATTGAAATCACAACTTTAAAAGAAAATGAATGAGATTCAAGTGATTCATTGCTCACTTGTATTTAATCTAATGTGTCTCACTTGTTATTACATCTATAATGAATGATTTAAATGATTGAAATCAGAAGTTTGTATGGAAATCAATGTGATTTGTCTCATTCATATGATACCTTTTAGTTAATCTAATATGTTTCACTTGTTATAATGTCCATTACGAATGATTTAGATGATCAAAATCTCTAGCTTACTTGGGTAGAAATGGGACCAACGCATTTGTTTGATCCCTCATATCTAATCCAATGAGTTGAACTTGTAGTTACATTCCTAATGAATGATCTAAGAGATTGAAATTTCAAGTTCGTATCAATACGAGAGGGATTTAATTGATTCATTTGATCACACATAATTAATTGAACGTGGTTAACTTGTTGTTACATTCATATTGAATGATATAGTGGATTGAAATCACAAGTTTGTATGAAAATGGATGAGGTTCAACTTATTCATATGATCTCCTATTGTTAATCTAATATGTTTAACTTGTTATAATGTCTATAATGAATGATTTAATCGATTCAAATCACTAGTTTATGTAGATATAAATGAGACCAATGCATTCGTTTGATTCCTTGAAACTAATCCAATGTGTTGAACTTGTAGTTACATCTCTAACGAACGATCTAAGAGATTGAAATCCCAAGTTCGTATCAAAACAAGAGTGATTTAATTGATTCATTTGATAACACATATTTTGTTGATTGTGTTTATCTTGTTATTACATTCATATTGAATGATTTTGTGGATTTATATCACAAGTTTGTATGAAAATGAATGAGATTCAACTCATTCATATGATCCCTTCTAGTTAATCCAGTATGTTTCACTTGTTATAATATCTATAATGAATGATTTAAATGATTAAAATCGTTAGTTTATATGGATACAAATTAGACCAATGCATTTGTTTGATTCTTTGTATCAAATCCAATGAGTTTAACTTCTTGTTACATCTATAGTGAATGTTTTTAGGGATTAAAATCACAAGTTCCTATCAATACGAGTGGAATTTAAGTGATTCTCTTGATCACACATATCTAATTGAATGTTCTTAACTTGATGTTACATCTGTATTGAATGATTTAGTGGATTAAAATCACAACTTTAAAAGAAAATGAATGAGATTCAAGTGATTCATTGATCACTTATGTTTAATCTAATGTGTCTAACTTGTTATTACATCTATAATGAATTATTTAAATGATTGAAATCACAAGTTTGTATAAAAATGAATGTGTTTCATCTCATTCATATGATCAAAATGTCCATAACGAATGATTTAAATGATCAAAATCTCTAGCTTACATGGGTTGAAATGAGACCAACACATTTGTTTGATCCCTTATATCTAATCCAATGAGTTGAACTTGTAGTTACATTCCTAACGAATGATCTAAGATTTTGAAATTACAAGTTCGTATCAATACGAGAGGGATTTAATTGATTCATTTGATCACACATAATTAATTGAACGTGGTTAACTTGTTGTTATATTCACATTGAATGATTTAGTGGATTGAAATCACAAGTTTNGATTTAAATCACAAGTTTGTATGAAAATGAATGAGATTCAACTCATTCATATGATCCATTTTAGTTAATCTAATACGTTTCACTTGTTATAATGTCCATAACGAATGATTTAAATGATCAACATCTCTAGTTTATATACAAATGAGACCAATGCATTTGTTTGATCCCTTGTATCTAATCCATTTAGTTTAACTTCTTATTACATCTATAGTGAATGATTTAAGGGATTGAAATCATAAGTTCCTATCAATACGAGTGGGATTTAAGTGATTCTCTTGATCACACATATCTATTGAATGTTCTTAACAAGTTGTTACATCTATATTGAATGATTTAGTTAATTAAAATCATAACTTTAAAAGAAAATGAATGAGATTCAAGTGATTCATTGCTCACTTATATTTAATCTAATGTGTCTCACTTGTCATTACATTTATAATGAATGATTTAAATGATTCAAATCACAAGTTTGTATGAAAATGATTGTGATTCATCTCATTCATATGATCTCTTTGAGTTAATCTAATATGTTTCACTTTTTATAATGTCCATAACGAATGATTTAAATGATCAAAATATCTAGTTTACATGGGTAGAAATGGGACCAACGAATTTATCTAATCCTTTATATCTAATCCAATGAGTTGAACTTGTAGTTACGTCCCTAACGATTGACCTAAGAGATTGAAATTCCAAGTTCGTATCAATACGAGAGGGATTTAATTGATTCATTCGATCATCAATAATTAATTGAACATGGTTAACTTGTTGTTATATTCACATTCAATGATTTAGTGGATTGAAATAACAAGTTTGTATGAAAATGGATGAGATTCAACTTATTCATATGATCCCTTATTGTTAATCTAATATGTTTAACTTGTTATAATGTCTATAATGAATTATTTAATCGATTAAAATCACTAGTTTATGTAGATGAAAATGAGGCCAATGCATTCGTTTGATCCCTTGAAACTAATCCAATGAGTTCAACTTGTAGTTACATCTCTAACGAACGATCTAAGAGACTGAAATCCCAAGTTTGTATCAGTACGAGAGAGATTTAATTGATTCATTTGATCACACATATTTTGTTGAATGTGGTTAACTTGTTGTTTCATTCACATTGAATGATTTTGTAGATTTAAATCACAAGTTTGTATGAAAATGAATGAGATTCAACTCATTCATATGATCCCTTTTAGTTTATCTAATATGTTTCACTTGTTATAATGTCTGTAACGAATGATTTAAATGATCAAAATCTCTAGCTAACATGGGTAGAAATGGGACAAACGCATTTGTTTGGTCCCTTATATCTAATCCAATGAGTTGAACTTGTAGTTACGTCCCTAACGATTGATCTAAGAGATTGAAATTACAAGTTCGTATCAATAGGAGAGGGATTTAATTGATTCATTCAATCACACATATTTAATTGAACGTGGTTAACTTGTTGTTATATTCACATTCAATGATTTAGTGGATTGAAATAACAAGTTTGTATGAAAATGAACGAGATTCAACTTATTCATATGATCCCTTATTGTTAATCTAATATGTTTAACTTGTTATAATGTCTATAATGAATGATTTAATCGATTAAAATCGCTAGTTTATTTAGATGCAAATGAGGCCATTGCATTCGTTTGATCCCTTGAAACTAATCCAATGAGTTGTACTTATAGTTACATCTCTAACGAACGATCTAAGAGATTAAACAAAAAAGGTTCGAATCAATACGAGAGAGATTTAATTGATTCATTTGATCACACATATTTTATTGAATGTGGTTAACTTCTTGTTACATTCACATTGAATGATATTGTAGATTTAAATCACAAGTTTGTATGAAAATGAATGAGATTCAACACACTCATATCATCCCTTTTAGTTAATCTAATATTTTTCACTTGTTATAATGTCCATAACAAATGATTTAAAAGATCAAAATCTCTAGTTTATATGGATACAAATGAGACCAATGCATTTGTTTGATCCCTTGTATCTGATCTAATGAGTTTAACTTCTTATTACATCTATAGTGAATGATTTAAGAGATTGAAATCACAAGTCTCTATCAATACGAGTGGGATTTAAGTGATTCTCTTGATCACACATATCTTATTGAATGTTCTTAACTTGTTGTTACATCTATATTGAATGATTTAGTGGGTTGAAATCACAACTTTAAAAGAAAATAAATGAGATTCAAGTGATTCATTGCTCACTTATATTTAATTTAATGTGTCTCACTTGTTATTACATCTATAATGAATGATTTAAATCCCTTTTAGTTAATCTAATATGTTTCACTTGTTATAATGTCCATAACGAATGATTTAAATTACCAAAATCTCTAGTTTACATGGGTAGAAATGGGACCAATGCATTTGTTTGATCCCTTATATCAAATCCAATGAGTTGAACTTGTAGTTACAACCCTAACGAATTATCTAAGAGATTGAAATTACAAGTTTGTATCAATACGAGATGGATTTAATTGATTAATTTGATCACACATAATTAATTGAACGTGGTTAACTTGTTGTTATATTCACATTCAATGATTTAGTGGATTGAAATCACAAGTTTGTATGAAAATGAATGAGATTCAACTTATTCATATGACCCTTGGTGTTAATCTAATATGTTTAACTTGTTATAATGTCTATAATGAATGATTTAAACGAATAAAATCACTAGTTTATGTAGATACAAATGAGACCAATGCATTCGTTTGATCCCTTGAAACTAATCCAATAAGTAGAATTTGTAGTCACATCTCTAATGAACGATTTAGGATATTGAAATCCCAAGTTCGTATCAATACGAGAGAGATTTAATTGATTCATTTGATCACACATATTTAATAGAATGTGGTTAACTTGTTGTTATATTCACGTTCAATGATTTAGTGGATTGAAATCACAAGTTTGCACGAAAATGAATGAGATTCAACTCATTCATATGATCCCTTTTAGTTCATCCAATATGTTTCACTTGTTATAATGTCCATAACGCATGATTTAAATGATCAAAATATCTAGTTTTTATGGACACAAATGAGACCAATGCATTTGTTTGATCCCTTGTATCTTATCCAATGAGTTTAACTTCTTATTACATCAATAGTGAATGATTTATGGGATTGAAATCACAAGTTCCTATCAATACGAGTTGGATTATAGTGATTCTCTTGATCACACATATCTAATTGAATGTTCTTAACTTGTTGTTACAACTATATTGAATGATTTAGTGGATTGAAATCATAACTTTAAAAGAAAATGAATGAGATTCAAGTGATTCATTGCTCACTTATATTTAATCTAATGTGTCTCAGTTGTTATTACATCTATAAGGAATGATTTAAATGATTGAAATCACAAGTTTGTATGAAAATGAATGTGATTCTTCTCATTCATATGGTCCCTTTTATTTAATCTAATATGTTTCACTTGTTATAATGTCCATAACGAATGATTTAAATTATCAAAATCTCTAGTTTACATGGGTAGAAATGGGACCAACGCATTTGTTTGATCGCTTATATCAAATCCAATGAGTTGAACTTGTATTTATATCCCTAACGAATGATCTAAGAGATTGAAATTGATCCCTTGAAACTAATCCCATGAGTTAAACTTGTAGTTACATCTGTAACGAACGATCTAAGAGATTGAAATCCCAAGTTCATATGAAAATGAGAGAGATTTAATTGATTCATTTGATCACACATATTTTGTTCAATGTGTTTAACTTGTTGTTACATTCACATTGAATGATTTTGTAGACTTAAATCACAAGTTTGTATGGAAAATGAATGAGATTCAACTTATTCATATGATCCCTTTTAGTTAATCCAATATGTTTCACTTGTTATAATGTCCATAACAAATGATTTAAATGATCAAAATCTCTAGTTTATATGGATACAAATGAGACCAATGCATTTGTTTGGTCTCTTGTATCTAGTCCAATGAGTTTAACTTGTTATTACATCTATAGTGAATGATTTAAGGGATTGAAATCACAAGTTCCTATCAATACGAGTGGGATTTAAGTGATTCTCTTGATCACACATATCTAATTGAATGTTCTTAACTTGTTGTTGCATCTAATTGGAAATCACAACTTTAAAAGATAATGAATGAGATTCAAGTGATTCATTGCTCACTTATATTTAATTTAATGTGTCTCACTTGTTATTACATCTATAATGAATGATTTAAATGATTGAAATCACAAGTTTGTATGAAAATGAATGTGATTCATCTCATTCACATGAACCCTTCTAATTAATCTAATATGTTTCACTTGTTATAATGTCTGTAACGAATTATTTAAATTATCAAAATCTCTAGTTTACATGGGTAAAAATGGGACCAGGCTTAGTTACCTCAGAAAGGCTCAGAAGCGGGGGGGACCTGTCCAGCAGCTACCAAAGGCTTAGCAAGAAAGAAAGCCTGTCAAGTGGTCTACACTTGACTCCACGTCAACTAAGTATCGTAAGTAAATGGATCCCGGTTGTTCAATCATTTGATAACCATAGTCATTCTTTGATAAATGATCACTATGAGTCAGACTCAATAGAATTTGATCAATCCTTTTTCCTGTCGTTAAGGTGGAGAACTGAACTAAGAATTCTCTTTCTGCTACCAAGTCTGAAACCAAGTGGATTTATTTTCTGTCCCATATCTACCTACCAATATTCTCTTTCTAAACTGAAAGTCATGTTTTGAAAATCAAATATTTTTTAAATTGAAGTTAGGTCTTTCGCTCAATACAATAGTTATATGACAGGTGGGTCTTTTTATTGGGTAACTACGTCCCCGAGCTTGCGGTTTTAACCTTTTGATGATAACACCTTCGTTGGGTTGAACTAGACATAACTTTACCACCTGGAAGAATACCACCCACCTGCTTGCAGTTACAGCTTGCATAGCACGCAGTAGGCTCAAAGTCTACACTCGCTTTTAGGTTAGAGGCTGCTCTCCGTTCATCTGGCCGTTCATTCCCAACTTCTCTACGAGCTCCGTCGACGGAATTGGAGTCATCTTCTCTCGCTGTTGAGGAATTATGTCACGGGCAGCAGGTGTCTGCCCCTTAATGAATCGAACGGCCCTTCGACCTTCGTTTGATTTTGACGGCCTTTTGCTTCCCTATAGTCCGTCATGTCATTTTGTCTGGTAGTGCCCTTTCCTTACCTGAATAAGCACTAATGCCAACTATCAGATTGAAAGCCATTTCCGTCAGAGCTTCGCTTTGCGAGTTCCCTTCTTTCAGAATTGCAACTTCAAATTGTTCCGGAGGGTCCCAATCCCTTCCTCATCCCCCGGCCGGGCGGATAGACTGGACCAAATTGACCATTCATTGGTAAATTGGGTCCAGATGAATAAAGCTCCGACATAGATCGCTGTCTTTTTTTCCTCTTCCCAGCAAGAAGTGCAGGAGCAGCTCATAAAATTCCGTACTAACCACCAAGCAATTTTCCATCCATAGGCCTGACCGGAAATCGTTTGTCCACGAACTCAAGTTCAGAGTCAACCACCTCAACCTCAAAGAAAGCACAAGGCCCTGACTGTTCCATAAGGAGTCCGTCCTAGGCCTGGTCGTTCACCGCGGCACAAAAGAATGAAGTGAAGAACTGGATAACTCAGAGAGTGGCGCCTAGCCGTGGAGAGCGTCTGTTCTCCCGCTCCAGGTCTGATTTCGAGACGGGCGATTGAAAGAAGGGAAAGGTTTGATGGTCATTGGAATTGTCTTTCTCTTCAATGAAACACTAATGGCATACCATTTGTGGTATGGTCAGCACTAATGGCATCTCATTGGGCCTGTATTTTTAGCTGGTTTACTTTGGAATGAGGAGCACGTCCAGTGGGTGGAACTAATTCTGTTGGCTACTGAATGTGGCCATTTGTTTTCTATTATGTTACTTAGTGCTAGTGGTTGTTTGTGGGACTTACTTATTCAATACTGTCATCGTCAATCCTGAGGCTCACTTTTTAACTGCCACTGGTCTTTGGAATGACAGATTTCAGACTTATAGAGAACATGGGGAGGTTAATAGCAATTACCAAATCTTCTGTTTATTAATTTGCACATGTTCTTTGTAAGCACGGCTTAAGGAATACCTTGAACTGTAGAGCTTGGTAAGACTACCTATATGAAGTTTAATCTGTGCTCAGTCCGAAGGTGAGAGCTTTATATAATTTGAAAGACAGAATTCGTGAGGACTGTTCTTATGTAGGCATCCAGTAAACCCATTTTTTGTGGAGATCCCAGCATATCTGCTGGAGGCTGAACATTATGATATGTGGTAACGGGATCTCAAACAATTTTGCATTATTCTATTACTGATCTAGGCATACAGCCTTCCTTACTGGGAAAAGCCACAAAGCAAGGTTCATTTTGTGCCTGTTATGCTAGGGTTGCAGGCTCCTGCTGGGGCGATGGCACTTGTGCTAATGCATGTTGCACCTTATTGCTTTTGCTAATTCGATTGATCAAAACTTTTGCTCCATTCGAGTCTTTTTGTTTTCGACTGCAGCCCACTATCGATCTGTCGGCCGCAACGAAACGATCTTTCAGGAAGTAGTCCAACCCCCCTCGGGCCCGGCGGGATCCTTCCTTAGCGAACCTTGATGCGGATGGGCATAGTATGAATTCAACTTGCTTTCTAAAGCCCCAACCAACCGAAGCCCCAATCGTAACCCGACTGGCCCTAGAAAGAAATCGAGGATCCTCTTTGGGAAGATGGAACCATGTCAGCGAACACCTACTCCTTCCTATGAAAAGGGCGGAAAGGGACCCGGCCTAAAAAGAGAGAACCCTCTAACTCATGCTCGTCTATTGGTGTGCTCGTCGGCACTGTCTGTAAGAAAAAGAACCCGTCGATTCCCTTTAGTCTCGCAGAAAAAGCTGACGTTCAATGCATTTATTTGATCCCTTATATTTAATCCAATGAGTTGAACTTGTAGTTACATCCCTAACGAATGATCTAAGAGATTGAAATTACAAGTGTGTATCGATACGAGATGGATTTAATTGATTCATTTGATCACACATATTTAATTGAACATGGTTAACTTGTTGTTATACTCACATTCAATGATTTAGTGTATTGAAATGACAAGTTTGTATGAAAATGAATGAGATTCAACTTATTCATATGATCCCTTATTGTCAATCCAATATGTTTAACTTGTTATAATGTCTATAGTGAATGATTTTAATGATTAAAATCACTAGAATGTAGAGACAAATGAGACCAATGCATTCGTTTGATCCCTTGAAACTAATCCAATGAGTTGAACTTGTAGTTACATCTCCAACGACCGATCTAAGAGATTGAAATCCCAAGTTCGTATCAATACGAGGGAGATTTAATTGATTCATTTGATCACACATATTTTATCGAATGTGGTCAACTTGTTGTTTCATTCACATTGAATGATTTTGTGGATTTAAATCACAAGTTTTTGTGAAAATGAATGAGATTCAACTCATTGATATGATCCCCTATAGTTAATCTAATATTCACTTGTTATAATGTCTATAATGAATGATTAAAATCACTAGTTTATATGCATTAAAATGAGACCACTGCATTTGTTTGATACCTTGTATCTAATCCAATGAGTTGAACTTCTTGTTACATCCATAGTGAATGATTTAAGGGATTGAAATCACAAGTTTCTATCAATACGAGTGAAATTTAAGTGATTCTCTTGATCACACATATCTGATTGAATGTGCTTAACTTGTTGTTACATCTATCTTGAATGATTTTGTGGATTGAAATCACAACTTTAAAAGAAAATGAATGAGATTCAAGTGATTCATTGCTCACTTATATTTAATATAATGTGTCTCAGCAGTTATTACATCTATAATGAATGATTGAAATCACAAATTTGTATGGAAATGAATGTTATTCATCTCATTCATACGATCCTTTTTAGTTAATCTAATATGTTTCACTAGTTATAATGTCCATAACGAATTATTTAAATTATCAAAATCTCTAGCTTACATGGGTAGAAATGGGACCAACGCATTTGTTTGATTCCTTACATCTAATCCAATGAGTTGAACTTGTAGTTACATCACTAACGAATGATCTAAGAGATTGAAATTACAAGTTTGTATCAATACGAGAGGGATTTAATTGATTCATTTGATCACACATAATTAATTGAACATGGTTAACTTGTTGTTATGTTCANTGAATTTAACCTCTTACTAAATCTATAGTGAATGATTTAGGGGATTGAAACAACAAGTTCCAATCAATATGAGTGGGATTTAAGTGATTCTCTTGATCACACATATCTAATTGAATGTTCTTAACTTGTTGTTACATCTAATTGAATGATGTAGTGGATTGAAATCACAACTTTAAAAGAAAATGAATGAGATTCAAGTGATTCATTGCTCACTTATATTTAATCTAATATGTCTCACTTGTTATTACATCTATGATGAATGATTTAAATGATTGAAATCATAAGTTTGTATGAAAATGAATGTGATTCATCTCAGCCATCTGATCTCTTTTAGTTAATCTAATATGTTTCGCTTGTTATACTGTCCATAACAAATGATTTAAATGATCAAAATCTCTAGTTTACATGGGTAGAAATGGGCCCAATGCATTTGTTTTATCCTTTATATCTAATCCAATGAGTTGAACTTGTAGTTACATCCCTAACGAATGATCTAAGAGATTGAAATTACAAGTGCGTATCGATACAAGAGGGATTTAATTGATTCATTTGATCACACATATTTAATTGAACGTGGTTAACTTGTTGTTATATTCACATTCAATGATTTAGTGGATTGATATCACAAGTTTGTATGAAAATGAATGAGATTCAACTTATTCATATGATCCCTTATTGTCAATCTAATATGTTTAACTTGTTATAATGTCTATAATGAATAATTTAAACGACTAAAATCACTAGAATGTAGATACAAATGAGACCAATGCATTCGTTTGATCCCTTGAAACAAATCCAATGAGTTGAACTTGTAGTTTCATCTCTAACGAACGATGTAAGAGATTGAAATCACAAGTTCGTATCAATACGAGAGAAATTTAATTGATTCATTTGATCACACATATTTTATTGAATGTGGTTAACTTCTTGGTACATTCACATTGAACGATTTTGTTTGTTTGAATCACAAGTTTGTATGAAAATGAATGAGATTCAACTCATTCATATGATCCCGTATAGTTAATCTAATATTCACTTGTTATAATGTCTATAATGAATGATTAAAATCACTAGTTTATATGGATTAAAATGAGACCAATGCATTTGTTTGATACCTTGTATCTAATCCAATGAGTTGAACTTCTTGTTACATCTATAGTGAATGATTTAAGGGATTGAAATCACAAGTTCCTATCAATACGAGTGGGATTTAAGTGATTCTCTTGATCACACATATCTAATTGATTGTTCTTAACTTGTTATTACATCTATATTGAATGATTTAGTGGATAGAAATCACAACATTAAAAGAAAATGAATGAGATTCAAGTGATTCATTGCTCACTTATATTTAATCTAATGTATCTCAGTTGTTATTACATCTATAATGAATGATTTAAATGAATGAAGTCACAAGTTTGTATGAAAAAGAATGTGATTCATCTCATTCATATGATTCCTTTTAGTTAATCTAATATGTTTCACTTGTTATAATGTCCATAACGAATGATTGAAATGATCAAAATCTCTAGTTTACAAGGGTAGAAATGGGACCAACGCATTTGTTTGATCCGTTTTATCTAATCTAATGAGTTGAACTTGTAGTTACATCCCTAACAAATTATCTAAGGAATTGAAATTACAAGTTCGTATCAATAGAAGAGGGATTTAATTGATTCATTTGATCACACATAATTAATTGAACGTGGTTAACTTGTTGTTATATTCACATTCAATGATTTAGTGGATTGAAATCACAGGTTTGTATGAAAATGACTGAGATTCAACTTATTCATATGATCCCTTATTGTTGATCTAATATGTTTAACTTGCTATAATGTCTATAATGAATTATTTAATCGATTAAAATCATTAGTTTATGTAGATGCAAATGAGACCAATGCATTCGTTCGATCCCTTGAAACTAATCCAATCAGTTGAACTTGTAGTTACATATCTAACGAACGATCTAAGAGATTGAAATCCAAAGTTCGTATCAGTACGAGAGAGATTTAATTGATTCATTTGATCACAAATATTTTACTTATTGTGGTTAACTTGTTGTTACATTTACATTGAATGATTTTGTCGATTTGAATCACAAGTTTGTATGAAAATGAATGAGATTCAACTCATTCATATGATCCCGTATAGTTAATCTAATATTCACTTGTTATAATGTCTATAATGAATGATTAAAATCACTAGTTTATATGGATTAAAATGAGACCAATGCATTTGTTTGATCTCTTGTATCTAATCCAATGAGTTTAATTTCTTATTATATCTATAGTGAATGATGTAAGGGATTGAAATCACAAGTTCCTATCAATTCGAGTGGGATTTAAGTGATTATCTTGATCACACATATCTAATTGAATGTTCTTAACTTGTTGTTACATCAATATTGAATGATTTAGTAGATTGAAATCACAACTTTAAAAGAAAATGAATGAGATTCAAGTGATTCATTGCTCACTTATATTGAATCTAATGTGTCTTAGTTGTTATTACATCTATAATGAATGATTTAAATGAATGAAATCACAAGTTTGTATGAAAATGAATGTGATTCATCTCATTCATATGATCCCTTTTAGTTAATCTAATATGTTTCACTTGTTATAATGTCCATAACGAATGATTTAAATGATTAAAATCTCCAGTTTACGTGGGTAGAAATGGGACCAACGCATTTGTTTGATCCCTTATATCTAATACAATGAGTTGAACTTGTTGTTACATCCCTAAGGAATGATCTAAGAGATTGAAATTACAAGTTTGTATCGATACGAGAGGGATTTAATTGATTCATTTGATCAGACATATTTAATTGAACGTGGTTAACTTGTTGTTATATTCACATTCAATCATTTAGTGGATTGAAATCACAAGGTTGTATGAAAATGAATGAGATTCAACTTATTCATATGATCCCTTATTGTAAATCTAATATGTTTAACTTGTTATAATGTCTATAATGAATGATTTAATCGATTAAAATCACTAGTTTATGTAGATCCAAATGAGATCAATGCATTCGTTTAATCCCTTGAAACTAATCCAAAGAGTTGAACTCGTAGTTACATCTCTAATGAACGATCTAAGAGATTAAAAAACCAAGTTTGAATCAATACGAGAGAGATTTAAATGATTCATTTGATCACACATATTTTATTGAATGTGGTTAACTTCTTGTTACATTCACATTGAATGATATTGTAGATTTAAATCACATGTTTGTATGAAAATGAATGAGATTGAACACATTCATATCATCCCTTTTAGTTAATCTAATATTTTTCACTTGTTATAATGTCCATAACAAATGATTTAAAAGATCAAAATCTCTAGGTTATGATCTAATGAGTTTAACTTCTTATTATATCTATAGTGAATGATTTAAGAGATTGAAATCACAAGTTCCTATCAATACGAGTGGGCTTTAAGTGATTCTCTTGATCACACATATCTTATTGAATGTTCTTAACTTGTTGTTACATCTATATTCAATGATTTAGTGGGTTGAAATCACAACTTTAAAAGAAAATAAATCAGATTCAAGTGATTCATTGCTCACTTATATTTAATCTAATGTGTCTCACTTGTAATTACATCTATAATGAATGATTTAAATCCCTTTTAGTTAATCTAATTTGTTTCACCTGTTATAATGTCCATAACAAATGATTTAAATGACCAAAATCTCTAGTTTATATGGGTAGAAATGGGACCAATGCATTTGTTTGATCCTTTATATCTAATCCAATGAGTTGAACTTGTAGTTACATCCCTAACGAATTATCTAAGAGATTGAAATTACAAGTTTGTATCAATACGAGATGGATTTAATTGATGAATTTGATCACACATAATTAATTGAACGTGGTTAACTTGTTGTTATATTCACATTCAAAGATTTAGTGGATTGAAATCACAAGTTTGTATGAAAATGAATGAGATTCAACTTATTCATATGACCCTTATTGTTAATATAATATGTTTAACTTGTTATAATGTCTATAATGAATGATTTAATCGAATAAAATCACTAGTTTATGTAGATACAAATGAGACCAATGCATTCGTTTGATCCCTTAAAACTAATCCAATGAGTAGAACTTGTAGTCACATCTCTAATGAACGATCTAGGATATTGAAATCCCAAGTTCGTATCAATACGAGAGAGATTTAATTGATTCATTTGATCACACATATTTAATAGAATGTGGTTAACTTATTGTTATATTCACGTTCAATGATTTAGTGGATTGAAATAACAAGTTTGTATGAAAATGAATGAGATTCAAGTCATTCATATGATCCCTTTTAGTTCATCCAATATGTTTCACTTGTAATAATGAAAGTAATGCATGATTTAAATGATCAAAATCTCTAGTTTTTATGGACACAAATGAGACCAATGCATTTGTTTGATCCCTTGTATCTAATCCAATGAGTTTAACTTCTTATTACATCTATAGTGAATGATTTATGGGATTGAAATCACAAGTTCCTATCAATACGAGTTGGATTTAAGTGATTCTCTTGATCACACATATCTAATTGAATGTTCTTAACTTGTTGTTACATCTATATTGAATGATTTAGTGGATTGAAATCATAACTTTAAAAGAAAATGAATGAGATTCAAGTGATTCATTGCTCACTTATATTTAATCTAATGTGTCTCAGTTTTTATTACATCTGTAAGGATTGATTTAAATGATTGAAATCACAAGTTTCAATGAAAATGAATGTGATTCATCTCATTCATATGATCCCTTTTAGTTATTCTAATATGTTTCACTTCTTATAATGTCCATCACGAATGATTTAAATTATCAAAATCTCTAGTTTACATGGGTAGAAATGGGACCAACACATTTGTTTGATCCCTTATATCTAATCCAATGAGTTGAACTTGTAGTTACATCCCTAACGAATGATCTAAAAGATTGAAATTGATCCCTTGAAACTAATCCCATGAGTTAAACTTGTAGTTACATCTCTAACGAACGATCTAAGAGATTGAAATCCCAAGTTCGTATGAAAACGAGAGAGATTTAATTGATTCATTTGATCACACATATTTTGTTGAATGTGTTTCACTTGTTGTTACATTCACATTGAATGATTATGTGGACTTAAATCACAAGTTTGTATGAAAATGAATGAGATTCAACTGATTCATATGATCCCTTTTAGTTAATCCAATATGTTTCACTTGTTATAATGTCCATAACAAATGATTTAAATGATCAAAATCTCTAGTTTATATGGATACAAATGAGACCAACGCATTTGTTTGATCTCTTGCATCTAGTCGAATGAGTTTAACTTCTTATTACATCAACAGTGAATGATTTAAGGGATTGAAATCACAAGTTCCTATCAATACGAGTGGGATTTAAGTGATTCTCTTGATCACACATATCTAATTGAATGTTCTTAACTTGTTGTTGCATCTAATTGAATGGTTTAGTGGATTGAAATCACAACTTTTAAAGATAATGAATGAGATTCAAGTGATTCATTGCTCACTTATATTTAATCTAATGTGTCTCACTTGTTATTACATCTATAATGAATGATTTAAATGATTGAAATCCTAAGTTTGTATGAAAATGAATGTGATTCATCTCATTCACATGAACTCTTTTAATTAATCTAATATGTTTCACTTGTTATAATGTCCATAACGAATGATTTAAATTATCAAAATCTCTAGTTTACATGGGTAGAAATGGGACCAATGCATTTGTTTGATCCCTTATATCTAATCCAATGAGTTGAACCTATAGTTACATCCCTAACGAATGATCTAAGAGATTGAAATTACAAGTGTGTATCGATACGAGAGGGATTTAATTGATTCATTTGATCACACATATTTAATTGAACGTGGTTAACTTGTTGCTATACTCACATTCAATGATTTAGTGTATTGAAATGACAAGTTTGTATGAAAATGAATGAGATTCAACTTATTCATGTGATCCCTTATTGTCAATCTAATATGTTTAACTTGTTATAATGTGTATAATGAATCATTTTAACGATTAAAATCACTAGAATGTAGAGACAAATGAGACAAATGCATTTGTTTTATCCCTTGACACTAATGCAATGAGTTGAACTTATAGTTACATCTCTAACGACCGATCTAAGAGATTGAAATCCCAAATTCGTATCAATCCGAGGGAGATTTAATTGATTCAATTGATCACACATATTTTATCGAATGTGGTAAACTTGTTGTTTCATTCACATTGAATGATTTTGTGGATTTAAATCACAAGTTTTTATGAAAATGAATGAGATTCAACTCATTCATATGATCCCGTATGGTTAATCTAATATTCACTTGTTATAATGTCTATAATGAATGATTAAAATCACTAGTTTATATGGATTAAAATGAGACCAANCATTTGTTTGATCCCTTACATCTAATCCAATGCGTTGAACTTGTAGTTACATCACTAACGAATGATCTAAGAAATTGAAATTACAAGTTTGTATCAATACGAGAGAGATTTAATTGATTCATTTGATCACACATAATTAATTGAACATGGTTAACTTGTTGTTATGTTCACATTCAATGATTTAGTGGATTGAAAGCACAAGTTTGTATGAAAATGAATGAGATTCAACTTATTCATATGATCCCTTATTGTTAATCTAATATGTTTAACTTGTTATAATGTTTATAATGAATGATTTAATCGATTAAAATCACTAGTTTATGTAGATGCAAATGAGACCAATGCATTCGTTTGATCCCTTGAAACTAATCCAATGAGTTGAACTTGTAGTTACATCTCTAACGAACGATCTAAGAGATTGAAATCCCAAGTTCGTATCAATACGAGGGAGATTTAATTGAATTGGTTAACTTGTTGTTCCATTCACATTGAATGATTTTGTGGATTTAAATCTCAAGTTTGTTTGAAAATGAATGAGATTCAACTCATTCATTTGATCCCTTTTAGTTAATCTAATATGTTTGACTTGTTATAATGTCCATAACGAATGATTTAAATGATCAAAATCTCTAGTTTATATGGATACAAAAGAGACCAATGCATTTGTTTTATCCCTTGTATCTAATCCAATGAGTTTAACCTCTTACTAAATCTATAGTGAATGATTTAGGGGATTTAAACCACAAGTTCCAACCAATATGAGTGGGATTTAAGTGATTCTCTTGATCACACATATCTAATTGAATGTTCTTAACTTGTTGTTACATCTAATTGAATGATTTAGTGGATTAAAATCACAACTTTAAAAGAAAATGAATGAGATTCAAGTGATTCATTGCTCACTTATATTTAATCTAATATGTCTTAGTTGTTATTACATCTATAATGAATGATTTAAATGATTGAATTCACAAGTTTGTATGAAAATGAATGTGATTCATCTCAGTCATCTGATCTCTTTTAGTTAATCTAATATGTTTCACTTGTTATACTGTCCATAACAAATGATTTAAATGATCAAAATCTCTAGTTTACATGTGTAGAAATGGGCCCATGCATTTGTTTGATCCTTTATGTCTAATCCAATGAGGTGCACTTGTAGTTACATCCCTAGCGAATGATCTAAGAGATTGAAATTACAAGTGCGTATCGATACGAGAGGGATTTAATTGATTCATTTTATCTCACATATTTAATTGAATGTGGTTAACATGTTGTTATATTCACATTCAATGATTTAGTGGATTGATATCACAAGTTTGTATGAAAATGAATGAGATTCAACTTATTCATATGATCCCTTATTGTCAATCTAATATGTTTAACTTGTTATAATGTCTATAATGAATGATTTAAACGATTAAAATCACTAGAATGTAGATACAAATGAGACCAATGCATTCGTTTGATCCCTAGAAACTAATCCAATGAGTTGAACTTGTAGTTACATCTCTAACGAATGATGTAAGAGATTGAAATCACAAGTTCGTATCAATACGAGAGAGATTTAATTGATTCATTTGATCACACATATTTTATTGAATGTGCTTAACTTCTTGGTACATTCACATTGAACGATTTTGTTGATTTGAATCACAAGTTTGTATGAAAATGAGTGAGATTCAACTCATTCATATGATCCCGTATAGTTAATCTAATATTCACTTGTTATAATGTCTATAATGAATGATTAAAATCACTAGTTTATATGGATTAAAATGAGACCAATGCATTTGTTTGATACCATGTATCTAATCCAATGAGTTGAATCTCTTGTTACATCTATAGTGAATGATTTAAGGGATTGAAATCACAAGTTCCTATCAATACGAGTGGGATTTAAGTGATTCTCTTGATCACACATATCTAATTGAATGTGCTTAACTTGTTGTTACATTTATATTGAATGATTTAGTGGATTGAAATCACAACTTTAAAGGAAAATGAATGAGATTCAAGTGATTCATTGCTCACTTATATTTAATATAATGTGTCTCAGTTGTTATTACATCTATAATGAATGATTGAAATCACAAATTTGTATGGAAATGAATGTTATTTATCTCATTCATACGATCCCTTTTAGTTAATCTAATATGTTTCACTTGTTATAATGTCCATAACGAATGATTTAAATGATCAAAATCTCTTGCTTACATGGGTAGAAATGAGACCAACGCATTTGTTTGATCCCTTACATCTAATCCAATGCGTTGAACTTGTAGTTACATCACTAACGAATGATCTAAGAGATTGAAATTACAAGTTTGTATCAATACGAGAGAGATTTAATTGATTCATTTGATCACACATAATTAATTGAACATGGTTAACTTGTTGTTATGTTCACATTCAATGATTTAGTGGATTGAAAGCACAAGTTGGTATGAAAATGAATGAGATTCAACTTATTCATATGATCCCTTATTGTTAATCTAATATGTTTAACTTGTTATAATGTTTATAATGAATGATTTAATCGATTAAAATCACTAGTTTATGTAGATGCAAATGAGACCAATGCATTCGTTTGATCCCTTGAAACTAATCCAATGAGTTGAACTCGTAGTTACATCTCTAACGAACGATCTAAGAGATTGAAATCCCAAGTTCGTATCAATACGAGGGAGATTTAATTTATTCATTTGATCACACATATTTTATCGAATGTGGTTAACTTGTTGTTCCATTCACATTGAATGATTTTGTGGATTTAAATCACATGTTTCTTTGAAAATGAATGAGATTCAACTCATTCATTTGAGCCCTTTTAGTTAATCTAATATGTTTGACTTGCTATAATGTCCAAATGAATGATTTAAATGATCAAAATCTCTAGTTTATATGGATACAAAAGAGACCAATGCATTTGTTTGATCCCTTGTATCTAATCCAATGAGTTTAACCTCTTACTAAATCTATAGTGAATGATTTAGGGGATTTAAACCACAAGTTCCAATCAATATGAGTGGGATCTAAGTGATTCTCTTGATCACACATATCTATTTGAATGTTCTTAACTTGTTGTTACATCTAATTGAATGATTTAGTGGATTGAAATCACAACTTTAAAAGAAAATGAATGAGATTCAAGTGATTCATTGCTCACTTATATTTAATCTAATGTGTCTCAGTTGTTATTACATCTATAATGAATGATTTAAATGATTGAAATCACAAGTTTGTATGAAAATGAATGCGATTCATCTCTTTCATATGATCCCTTTTAGTCACTCTAATATGTTTCACTTGTTATAATGTCCATAACGAATTATTTAAATGATCAAAATCTCTAGTTTACATGAGTAGAAATGGGACCAACGCATTTGTTTGATCCCTTATATCTAATCCAATGAGTTGAACTTGTAGTTACATCCCTAACGAATGATCTAAGAGATTTAAATTACAAATTCGTATGAATACGAGAGGGATTTAATTGATTCATTTGATCACACATACTTAATTGAATGTGGCTAACTTGTTGTTATATTCATATTCAAGGATTTAGTGGATTGAAATCACAAGTTTGTTTGAAAATGAATGAGATTCAACTTATTCATATGATCCTTTATTGTTAATCTAATATTTTTAATTTGTTATAATGTCTATAATGAATGATTTAAACAATTAAAATCACTAGTTTATGTTGATACAAATGAAACCAATGCATTATGCACAACGAGTCGAGCTAACTCGGGCTCGACTCGAACTCGCTCGAAAAAACTCGACTCGATCTCGACTCGATCTCGACTCGTTTATAAATGAGTCGAGTGAGAGCTGAAAGTTAAACTCGAGTACGTTAACGAGTTGAGTTCGAGTTAGTCAAGCTCGACTCGATTAAACTCGACTCGACTCGATTTTAATTTTTTTTATGTTTTCTTCTTTTGTTTTTTTCCTTCTCATTTTTCTTCCCTCCTCTTTTTCTCTTTTCTCTCCCATGCCCTTTCTTCCTTCTCCCGCCGCATTTAATGCAATGCCATTATCGATGACACTGAGTGTTGTAAAACGAGCCATGGCATTTATGGCAGACGTTGGAGGAACCACGTGCAGAGAAAGAAATAAATGAGTCGAGCCGTTCGAGTCGAGCTCGAGCTTGAAAACAATTTATCGAGTCGAGTTCAAGTTAAACTCATCAAGCTCGTGTCGAGCTCGAGCGGACTAAATATAAGTGGAGCCAAGCTCGAGCTGGCTGAACTCGAGCTCGACTCGGCTCGTGTGCAGCCCTACCTCTCTCTCTACCCACCTCATCTTCATGCAAGGAGGAAGCCCCACCATCGATGGCAGGGAAGGAGTCGTCGGGGCTCCCCCCTTGCCTTTACCCATCATCGGCAGAGGCAAACCTCTACCCTACAGGAAGATGAGAGATGAAGAGGAAGAGGGAGAGTTCACAAGGAGAGAGAGGAAGGGAGGGGGAGATGGGAGATCTGGGCCATCTGATCTAGAATCAGATGGCCTAGATTTGATGTCCCCAAATGTTAAAAAAAAAAAATCAGATTCACCAGTCAGTTTTCCTATATAAATATATATATATGGAAGGTCATGAGTTAGTAAAGCTCTTGAAATTACTTGGTGGAACTATTCAGGCCTCTAAAAAGAAACTATAAAAGAATATATAAGCACAATGATATTAAAATGTCAGAAGTAATGAAAACATGATAATGATGTGAATCAATTATTTCATCTCACTTAAGAGTCTATACACAAACGCAACATATCATATGTAAGGTCCTAAACTAATTTATAAGTATTTGATGCCACATAAAACATAAAATGGTGTGTTGTCATTTCTCACTAATGTGATTGCTTGTCTACTACATGATAATTTTTAAAGTAAACTAATGGATCAGATTGGTCTCTCCAGTAAATGTTTCATTTTCTGGTTTGCATTTGTCATACTTGATAGTTATCATATTTTTTGTAGTGGCACTGACACATTATGTAACTCGGCTAGTTTTTATTAGGTATTCAAATTAAAAGAACAAGAATGAGCACAAGTATATCACAATAAGAAATACTGGCCAGAAGCAAACATAACAAAAGTTACAAGATAAGCATATAAATATCTACTTAGTCCTATAGTCACTGAACTAAAAGTGGAAACCACATAAGTGAAAGATTTTTTCAAATTCCAAACTTTCAGATGCATGACAAGCATAAGGGTAAGAGAAGATAGGACACACTCACTGATATGGAAAATAAGGTCCGTACTCCTCAATAAATGGAAAAATTGGTTCTAGAAGAACTGCATTTACACCTATAGAGAAGAAGGAACATATAAAAAAAATGCTTAAGAACTGAGATTGATTGACAGTCTATGATAGACTCAGCTACCGAGTTTCTTGAAATGATCTAGCTTCTCAACAACACCAAAAAGCATGCCAGCAACAACACTAGGTAGTTCGCTAGATATATCCTCTGTAAAGCGTTGTTGAATATACATTCAACTGACACACGACCATTTCCAACATTGGCGTGCTGATAAATCAAATTAACACAACTTTCTATAGCCAACTAAAACAGCCTAAACTTGCATGGACAATCAACAAGGCCCAGAATTGTTCATTCAGTAACTAAAGCTTCACAGCCCTTCTCAGAAAGCTGGAGTTAGACATTAGTTGGACACTAACAATCAATTGGTAATAAATGGCATCATAAAAATTTATAACCATATGACCATGACAATAAGAATACGCATAGACTATTGGACTTCAAAATTTTAGTACAAAAAAAAAGAAAAGAAAAAAGCATGTGAAAGCATGTGTAACACCACAAAAAATCCAAGTGTTGAAATAAGCAACAAAAGCCTAGCAATTCATCTAAGTAGGTGCCCTGTCTTTATCCAAAAGAAGATGCTTAATGGAGTAATTCTGGAAGGAATTCCACGAGTTCAACGCTTCTCAAGCTTTAATTAGAGGACAATATTAGCAGCAACCAATAAGACATCTTGAAGATAGCAGTTTATTTAAGCAATATACGTGTAAAACAAAGAATTAGCACAATGGACTAGCAATTCATTTAAGAGGCACTATATCTTTATACACAGGCATATACAAGCCTCTATTCTATACTGCTAGAAAGAATCCCATGAGTTCATCATTCTTCATCTTTTAATAAACACCTAAGGTACATATTGGATTAGTTTCAAGGGATCAAATGAATGCATTGGTCTCATTTGTTTCTACATAAACTAGTGATTTTAATCATTTAAATCATTCATTATAGACATTATAACAAGTTAAACATATTAGATTAACAATAAGAGGTCATAAAAATAAGTTGAATCTCATTCATTTTCATACAAACTTGTGATTTCAATCCCCTAAATCATTGAATGTGAATATTACAACAGGTTAACCACGTTCAATTAAATATGTGTGATCAAATAAATCAATTAAATCCCTCTCGTGTTGATACGAACTTGGGATTTCAATCTCTTAGATCGTTCGTTAGAGATGCAACTACAAGTTCAACTCATTGGATTACTTTCAAGGGATCAAACGAATCCGTTGGTCTCATTTGTATCTACATAAACTAGTGATTTTAATCATTTAAATCATTTATTATAGACATTATAATAAGTTAAACTTATTAGATTAACAATAAGGGATCACAAGAATAAGTTGAATCTCATTCATTTTCATACAAACTTGTGATTTCAATCCACTAAATCCTTGAATATGAATATAACAATAAGTTAACCACGTTCAATTAAATATGTGTAATCAAATGAATCAATTAAATCCCTCTCGTATTGATATGAACTTATAATTTCAATCTCTTAGATCATTCGTTAGGGATGTAACTACAAATTCGACTCATTGGATTAGATATGAGGGATCAAACAAATGCGTTGGTCCCATTTCTACCAATATAAACTAGAGATTTTGATAATTTAAATCATTCATTATGGACCTTATAACAAGTGAAACATATTAGATTAACTAAAAGGGATCATATGAATGAGATGAATCACATTCATTTTAATACAAAGTTGTGATTTCAATCATTTAAATCATTCATTATTGATGTAATAACAAGTGAGACACATTAGATTAAATATAAGTGAGCAATAAATCACTTGAATGTCATTCATTTTCTTTTAAACTTGTGATTTCAATCCACTAAATCATTCAATATAGATGTAACAACAAGTTAAGAACATTCAATAGATATGTGTTTAAGAGAATCACTTAAATCCCACTCGTATTGATAGGAACTTGTGATTTCAATCCTTTAAATCATTCACTATAGATGTAATAAGAAGTTAAACTCGTTGGATTAGATACAGGAGATCAAACAAATGCGGTGGTCTCATTTGTATCCATATAAACTAGAGATTTTGATAATTTAAATTATTCGTTGTGGACATTATAACAAGTGAAACATATTAAATTAACTAAAAGGGATCTTGTGAATGAGTTGAATGTCATTCAATTTCATACAAACTCGTGATTTAAATCCACAAAATCATTCAATGTGAATCTAACAACAAGTTAACCACGTTCAATTAAATGTGTGTGATCAAATGAATCAATTAAAAACCTCTCGTGTTGATACGAACTTGGGATTTCAATCTCTTAGATCATTCGTTAGAGATGCAACTACAAGTTCAACTCATTGGATTACTTTCAAGGGATCAAACGAATGCGTTGGTCTCATTTGTATCTACATAAACTAGTGATTTTAATCGTTTAAATCATTTATTATAGATATTATAACAAGTTAAACTTATTAGATTAACAATAACGGATCATATGAATAAGTTGAATCTCATTCATTTTCATACAAACTTCTTATTTCAATCCACTAAATCATTGAATGTGAATATAACAATAAGTTAACCACGTTCAATTAAATATGTGTGAACAAATGAATCAATTAAATCCCTCTCGTATTGATACGAACTTGTAATTTCAATCTCTTAGATCATTCGTTAGGGATGTAACTACAAGTTCGACTCATTGGATTAGATATAAGGGATCAAACAAATGCGTTGGCCCCATTTCAACCAATGTAAACTAGAGATTTTGATCATTTAAATCATTTGTTATGGACATTATAACAAGTGAAACATATTAGATTAACAAAAAGGGATCATATGAATGAGTTGAATCACATTCATTTTAATACAAACTTGTGATTTCAATCATTTAAATCATTTATTATAGATGTAATAACAAGTGAGACACATTAGATTAAATATAAGTGAGCAATGAATCACTTGAATGTCATTCATTTTCTTTTAAAGTTGTGATTTCAATCCACTAAATCATTCAATATAGATGTAACAATAAGTTAAGAACATTCCATTAGATATGTGTGATCAAGACAATCACTTAAATCCCACTCGTATTGATAGGAACTTGTGATTTCAATTCTTTAAATCATTCACTATAGTTGTAATAAGAAGATAAACTCGTTGGATTAGATACAAGGGATCAAAAAAATCCAGTGGTCTCATTTGTATCCATATAAACTAGAGATTTTGATAATTTAAATTATTCGTTATGGACATTATAACAAGTGAAACATATTAGATTAACTAAAAGGGATCATATGAATGAGTTGAATCTCTTTCATTTTCACACAAACTTGTGATTTAAATCCACAAAATCATTCAATGTTAATGTAACAACAAGTTAACCACATTCAATAAAATATGTGTGATCAAATGAATCAAATAAATCTCCCTCGTATTGATACAAACTTGGGATTTCAATATCTTAGATCGTTCGTTAGAGATGTTACTCCAAGTTCAACTCATTGGATCAGTTTCAAGGGATCAAACGAATGCATTGGTCTCATTTGTTTCTACAAAAACTAGTGATTTTAATCGTTTAAATCATTAATTATAGACATTATAACAAGTTAAACATATTAGATTAACAATAAGGGATCTTATGAATAAGTTGTTGAATCTCATTCATTTTCATACACACTTGTGATTTCAATCCCCTAAATCATTGAATGTGAATATAACAACAAGTTAACCACGTTCAATTAAATATTTGTGACAAATTAATCAATTAAATCTCTCTCGTATTGATATGAACTTGGGATTTCAATCTCTTAGATCGTTCGTTAGAGATGCAACTACAAGTCCGACTCATTGGATTACTATCAAGGGATCAAACAAATGCGTTGGTCTCATTTGTATCTACATAAACTAGTGATTTTAATCGTTTAATTCATTCATTGTAGACATTAAAATAAGTTAAAATTATTAGATTAACAATAAGGGATCATATGAATAAGTTGAATCTCATTCATTTGCATACAAACTTGTGATTTCAAACCACTAAATCATTGAATGTGAATATAACAATAAGTTAACCACGTTCAATTAAATATGTGTGATCAAATGAATCAATTAAATCCCTCTCGTATTGATACGAACTTGTAATTTCAATCTCTTAGATCATTTGTTAGGGATGTAACTACAAGTTCGATTCATTGGATTAGATATGAAGGATCAAACAAATGCGTTGGTCCCATTTCTACCAATGTAAACTAGAGATTTTGATCATTTAAATCATTCGTTATGGACATTATAACAAGTGAAACATATTAGATTAACTAAAAGGGATCATATGAATGAGATGAATCACATTCATTTTAATACAAACTTGTGATTTCAATCATTTAAATCATTCATTATAGATGTAATAACAAGTGAGACACATTAGATTAAATATAAGTGAGGAATAAATCACTTGAATGTCATTCATTTTCTTTTAAACTTGTGATTTCAATCCACTAAATGATTCAATATAGATGTAACAACAAGTTAAGAACATTCAATAGATATGTGTTTAAGAGAATCACTTAAATCCCACTCATATTGATAGGAACTTGTGATTTCAATCCTTTAAATCATTCACTATAGATGTAATAAGAAGTTAAACTCGTTGGATTAGATACAAGGGATCAAACAAATGCAGTGGTCTCATTTGTATCTATATAAACTAGAGATTTTGATAATTTAAATTATTCGTTATGGACATTATAACAAGTGAAACATATTAGATTAACTAAAATTGATCATGTGAATGAGTTGAATCTCATTCAATTTCATACAAACTCGTGATTTAAATCCACTAAATCATTCAATGTGAATGTAACAACAAGTTAACCACGTTCAATTAAATATGTGTGAAAAAATGAATCAATAAAATCCCTCTCGTGTTGATACGAACTTGGGATTTCAATCTCTTAGATCGTTCGTTAGAGATGCAACTACAAGTTCAACTCATTGGACTACTTTCAAGGGATCAAACGAAAGCATTGGTCTCATTTGTGTCTACATAAACTAGTGACTTTAATCGTTTAAATCATTAATTATGGACATTGTAACAAGTTAAACATATTAGATTAACTATAAGGGATCATATGAATAAGTTGAATCACATTCATTTTCATACAAACTTGTGATTTCAATCCCCTAAATCATTGAATGTGAATATAAAAACAAGTTAACCACGTTCAATTAAATATGTGTGATCAAATGAATCAATTAAATCCCCTCTCGTATTGATATGAACTTGGGATTTCATCTCTTAGATCGTTCATTAGAGATGCAACTACAAGTCCGACTCATTGGATTACTTTCAAGGGATCAAACAAATGCATTGGTCTCATTTGTATCTACATAAACTAGTGATTTTAATCATTTAATTCATTCATTATAGACATTATAATAAGTTAAACTTGTTAGATTAACAATAAGGGATCATATGAATAAGTTGAATCTCATTCATTTTCAATAAAACTTCTGATTTTAATCCACTAAATCATTGAATGTGAGTATAACAATAAGTTAACCACGTTCAATTAAATATGTGCGAACAAATGAATCAATTAAATCCCTCTCATAATGAGATAAAATTGTAATTTCAATCTCTTAGATCATTCGTTAAGGATGTCACTACAAGTTCGACTCATTGGATTAGATATAAGGGATCAAACAAATGCGTTGGTCCCATTCCTACCAATGTAAACTACAGATTTTGATCATTTAAATCATTTGTTATGGACATTGTAACAAGTGAAACATATTAGATTAACTAAAAGGGATCGTATGAATGAGATGAATCACATTCATTTTAATACAAACTTGTGATTTCAATCATTTAAATCATTCATTATAGATGTAATAACAAGTGAGACACATTAGATTAAATATAAGTGAGCAATGAATCACTTGAATCTCATTCATTTTCTTTTAAAGTTATGATTTCAGTCCACTAAATCATTCGAGATAGATGTAACAACAAGTTAAGAACATTCAATTAGATATGTGTGATCAAGAAAATTACTCAAATACCACTCGTATTGATAGTAACTTGTGATTTCAATCCGTTAAATCATTCACTATAGATGTAATAAGAAGTTAAACTCATTGGATTAGGTACAAGGCATCAAACAAATGCATTGGTCTCATTTGTATCTATATAACCTAGAGATTTTGATAATTTAAATCATTTGTTATGGACATTATAACAAGTTAAACATAGTAGATTAACAATAAGTGCTCATATGAATAAGTTGAATCCCATTCATTTTGATACAAACTTGTGATTTCAATCCACTAAATCATTGAATGTGAATATAACAACAACTTAACTATGATCAATTAAAGATGTGTGATCAAATGAATCAATTAAATCCCTCTTGTATTGATACAAACTTGGATTTCAATCTCTCAGATCGTTTGTTGGAGATGTAACTACAAGTTCAACTCATTGGATTAGTTTCAAGGGATCAAATGAAAGCATTGGTCTCATTTGTATCTACATTAACTAGAGATTTTAATCGTTTAAATCATTCATTATAGACATTATAACAAGTTAAAGATATTAGATTAACAATAAGGGATCATATGAATAAGTTGAATCACATTCATTTTCATACAAACTTGTGATTTCAAACCACTAAATCTTTGAATGTGAATATAACAAGTTAACCACGATCAATTAAATATGTGGGATCAAATGAATCAATTAAATCCTTTTTGTATTGATACGAACTTGGTATTTCAATCTCTTAGATCGTTTGTTAGAGATGCCACTACAAGTTCGACTCATTGAATTAGTTTCAAGGGATCAAACGAATGCATTGGTCTCATTTGAATCTACATAAACTAGTGATTTTAATCGTTCAAATCATTCATTATAGACATTATAACAAGTTAAACATATTAGATTAATAATAAGGGATCATATGAATAAGTTGAATCTCATTCATTTTCATACAAACTTGTGATTTCAATCCCCTAAATCATTGAATGTGAATATAACAACAAGTTAACCACGTTCAATTAAATATGTGTGATCAAATGAATCAATTAAATCCCTCTCGTATTGATACGAACTTGGGATTTCAATCTTTTAGATCGTTCGTTAGACATGAAACTACAATTTCAACTCATTAGATTAGTTTCAAGGGATCAAACGAATGC
>JAANDH010001354.1:0-34740 GCA_011799765.1 Nymphaea thermarum | reverse complement strand
TCGTATTGACTCAAACTTGTAATTTCAATATCTTAGATCATTTGTTAGGGATGTAACTACAAGTTCGACTCATTGGATTAGATATAAGGGATCAAACAATTGCGTTGATTTCTACCAATGTAAACTAGGGATTTTGATCATTTAAATCATTCGTTATGGACATTATAACAAGCAAAACATAGTAGATTAACAAAAAGGGATCATATGAATAAGTTGAATCTCATTGGATTAGTTTCAATGGATCAAACGAATGCATTGGTCTCATTTGTCTAGTGATTTTATTCGTTCAAATCTTTCATTATAGACATTATAACAAGTTAAACTTAGTAGATTAACAATAAGGGATCATATGAATAAGTTGAATCTCACTCAATTTCTTACAAACTTGTAATTTCAATCCCCTAAATCATTGAATGTGAATATAACAACAAGTTAAGCACGTTCAATTAAATATGTGTGATCAAATGAATCCATTAAATCCCTTTCGTATCGAGACGAACTTGAGATTTCAATCTCTTAGATTGTTCGTTAGAGATGCAACTACAAGTTCAACTCATTGGATTAGTTTCAAGGTTTCAAACCAATGCATTGGTCACATTTGTATCAGCATAAACTAGTGATTTTAATCATTTAAATCGTTCTTTCTAAACATTATAACAAGTTAAAGATATTAGATTAACAATAAGTGATCATATGAATAAGTTGAATCTCATTCATTTTCAAACAAACTTATGATTTCAATCAATTAAATCATTGAATGTGAATATAACAAGTTAACCATGTTCAATTAAATATGTGTGATCAAATGAATCAATTAAATCCGTCTCGTATCGATACACACTTGTAATTTTAATCTCTTAGATCATTTGTTAGGGACGTAACTACAAGTTCGACTCATTGGATTAGATATAAGGGATCAAACAAATGCGTTGGTCTCATTTCCACCAATGTGAACTAAAGATTTTGATCATTTAAATCATTCGTTATGGACATTATAACAAGCAAAAAATATTAGATTAACTAAAAGGGATCATATGAATGAGATGAATCACATTCATTTTAATACAAACTTATGATTTCAATCATTTAAATCATTCATTATAGATGTAATAACAAGTGAGACACATTAGATTAACTATAAGTGAGCATTGAATCCCTTGTATGTCATTCATTTTCTTTTAAAGTTGTGATTTCAATCCAATATATCATTCAATATAGATGTAACAACAAGTTAAGATTCAATTAGATATGTGTGATCAAGAGAATTACTGAAATCCCACTCGTATTGATAGGAACTTGTGATTTTCATCCATTAAATCATTCACTATAGATGTAATGAGAAGTTAAACACATTGTATTAGATACAATGGACCAAACAAATGCAGTGGACTCATTTGTATCCTTATAAACTAGAGATTTTGATAATTTAAAATATTCATTATGTAAATTATAACAAGTGAAACATATTAGATTAACTAAAAGGGATCATATGAATGAGTTGAATCTCATTCATTTTCACGCATACTTGTGATTTAAATCCACAAAATCATTCAATGTGAATATAACAACAAGTTAACCACATTCAATAAAATATGTGTGATCAAATGAATCAATTAAATCTCTCTCGTATTGATACGAACTTGGGATTTCAATCTCTTAAATCATTCGTTAGAGATGTAACTCCAAGTTCAACTCGTTGGATTAGTTTCAATGGATCAAACGAATGCATTGGTCTCATTTGTATCTACATAAACTAGTGATTTTAATCATACAAATCATTCATCATTGACATTATAACAAGTTAAACATAGTAGATTAACAATAAGGGATCATATGAATAAGTTGAATCTTATTCATTTTCATAGAAACTTGCGATTTCAATCCACTAAATCATTGAATGTGAATATAACAACAAGTTAACCACGTTCAATTAAATATGTGTGATCAAATGAATCAATTAAATCCCTCTCGTATTGATATAAACTTGTAATTTCAATCTCTTAGATCTTTCGTTAGGGATGTGACTACAAATTTGACCCATTGGATTAGATATAAGAGATCAAACAAATGCGTTGGTCTCATTTCTGCCCATAAAAACTAGAGATTTTGATCATTTCAATCATTCGTTATGGACATTATAACAAGTGAAACATATTAGATTAACTAAAATGGATCATATGAATGACATGAATCACATTCATCTTCATACAAACTTGTGATTTCAATCATTCATTCATTATAGATGTAATAACAAGTGAGAAAAATTAGATTAAATATCAGTGAGCAATGAATCACTTGAATGTCATTAATTTTCTTTTAAAGTTGTGATTTCAATCCATTATATCATTCAATATAAATGTAACAAAAAGTTAAGAACATTCAATTAGATATGTGTGATCAAGAGAATCACTTAAATCCCACTCGTGTTGATGGAAACTTGTGATTTCAATCCCTTAAATCATTCACTATAGAAGTAATCAGAAGTTAAACTCATTGGATTAGATACAGGGGATCAAACAAATGCATTGGTTTCATTTGTATCCTTATAAACTAGAGATTTTGATCACTCAAATCATTCATTATGGACATTATAACAAGTGAAACATATTAGATTAACTAAAACGGATCATATGATTGAGTTGAATCTCATTCATTTCAATACAAACTTGTGATTTAAATCCACAAAATCATTGAATGTGAATGTAACAACAAGTTAACCACAATCAATAAAATATGTGTGATCAAATGAATCAATTAAATCTCTCTCATATTGATACGAACTTGGGATTTCAATCTCTTAGATCGTTTGTTAAAGCTGTAACTCCAAGTTCAACTCAATGGATTAGTTTCAAGGGATCAAACGAATGCATTGGTCTCATTTGTATCTACATAAACTAGTGATTTTAATCATTCCAATCATTCATTATTGACATTATAACTAGTTAAACATATTAGATCAACAATAAGGGATCATATGAATAAGTTGAATCTCATTCATTTTCATACAGACTTGTTATTTCAATCCACTAAATAATTGAATGTGAATATAACAACAAGTAAGCCACGTTCAATTAAATATGTGTGATCAAATGAATCAATTAAATCCCTTTCGTATTGATACGAACTTGTAATTTCTACCCATAAAAACTAGAGATTTTGATAATTTAAATCATTTGTTAGGGATGTAAGTACAAGTTCGACTCATTGGATTAGATATAAGGGATCATATGAATGAGATGAATCACATTCATTTTCATACAATCTTGTGATTTCAATCATTTAAATCATTCATTATGGATGTAATAACAAGTGAGACACATTGGATTAAATATAAGTGAGCAACGAATCACTTGAATCTCATTCATTTCCTTTTAATGTTGTGATTTCAATCCACTAAATCTTTCAATATATATGTAACAACAAGTTAAGAACATTCAATTAGATATGTGTGATCAAGAGAATCACTTAAATCTCAGTCGTATTGATAGGAACTTGTGATTTCAATCCCTTAAATCATTCACTATAGAAGTAATCAGAAGTTAAACACATTGGATTAGATATAGGGGATCAAACAAATGCATTGGTTTCATTTGTATCCTTATAAACTGGAGAGTTTGATCATTTAAATCATTCGTTATGGACATTATAACAAGTCAAACAGATCATATGATTGAGTTGAATCTCATTTATTTAAATACAAACTTGTGATTTAATTCCACAAAATCATTCAATGTGAATGTAACAACAAGTTAACCACATTCAATAAAATATGTGTGATCAAATTAATCAATTAAATCTCTCTCATACTGATACGAACTTGAGATTTCAATCTCTTAGATCGTTCGTTAGAGACATAACTACAAGTTCAACTCATTGGATTAGTTACAAGATTGGTTCCATTTGTATCTACATAAACTAGTGATTTTAATTGTTTAAATCATTCATTATAGACATTATAACAAGTTAAACATAGTAGATTAACAATAAGGGATCATATGAATAAGTTGAATCTCATTTATTTTCAAATAAACATGTGATTTCAATCCACTAAATCATTGAATGTAAATATAACAACAACTCAACCATGTTCAATTAAATATGTGAGATCAAATGAATCAATTAAATCCCTCTCGTATTGATATGAACTAGTAATTTCAATCTCTTAGATCATTCGTCAGGGATGTAACTACAAGTTCAACTCATTGGATTAGATAAAAGAGATCAAACAAATGCGTTGGTGGTCCCATTTCCACCCATGTAAACTAGAGATTTTGATCATTTAAATCATTCGTTGTGGACATTATAACAAGTGAAACATATTAGATTAACTAAAAGGGATCATATGAATGAGATGAATCACATTCATTTTCATACAAACTTGTGCTTTCAATCGTTTAAATCATTCATTATATATGTAATAACAAGTGAGACACATTAGATTAAATTTAAGTGAGCAATGAATCACTTGAATCTCATTCATTTTCTAACAAAGTTGTGATTTCAATCCACTAAATCATTCAATATAGATGTAACAACAAGTGAACAACATTCAACTAGATATGTGTGATCAAGAGAATCACTTAAATCCCACTCGTATTGATAGGAACATGTGATTTGAATCCCTTAGATCATTCACTATAGATGTAATAAGAAGTTAAACTCATTGGATTAGATACAAGGGATCAAACAAATGCATTGGTCTCATTTGTATCCAAATAAACTAGAGACTTTGATCATTTATATCATTCATCATGGACATTATAACAAGTGAAACATATTAGAATAACTAAAAAGGATCATATGAATGAGTTGAATCTCATTCATTTTCATACAAACTTGTGATTTAAATCCAAAAAATCATTCAATGTGAATGTAACAACAAGTTCACCACAATCAATAAAATATGTGTGATAAAATGAATCAATTAAATCTCTCTCGTATTGATACGAACTTGGGATTTCAATCTCTTTGATCGTTCGTTAGAGATGTAACTCCATGTTCAACTCATTGGATTAGTTTCAAGGGATCAAACGAATGCAATGGTCTCATTTGTATCTACATAAAATAGTGATTTTAATCGTTCAAATCATTCATTATTGACATTATAAAAAGTTAAACATATTAGATTAACAATAAGAGATCATATGAATAAGTTGAATCTCATTCTTTTTCATAGAAACTTGTGATTTCAATCCACTAAATCATTGAATGTGAATATAACAAGTTAACCATGTTCAATTAAATATGTGTGATCAAATGAATCAATTAAATCCCTCGCGTATTGATACGAGCTTATAATTCCAATCTCTTAGATCATTCGTTTGGGATGTAACTACAAGTTTGACTCATTGGTTTAGAAATAAGGGATCAAACAAATGCGTTGGTCCCATTTCCACCCATAAAAACTAGAGATTTTGATAATTTAAATCATTCGTTATGGACATTATAACAAGTGAAACATATTAGATTAACTAAAAGGAATCATATGAATGAGATGAATCACATTCATTTTCATACAAACATGTGATTTCAATCATTTAAATCATTCATTATAGATGTCATAACAAGTGAGACACATTAGATTAAATATAAGTGAGCAATGAATCACTTGAATCTCATTCATATTCTTTTAAACTTGTGATTTGAATCCACTAAATCATTCAATATAGATGTAACAACAAGTTAAGTACATTCAATTAGATATATGTGATCAAGAGAATCTCTTAAATCCCACTCGTATTTATAGGAACTTGTGATTTCAATCCCATAAATTATTCACTATGAATGTAATAAGAAGTTGAACTCATTGGATTAGATAAAAGGGATCAAACAAATGCATTGATGTCATTTGTATGCACATAAACTAGTGATTTTAATAATTTAAATCATTCATTATAGACATTATAACAAGTGAATATTAGATTAACTATAGGGGATCATATGAATGAGTTGAATCTTATTCATTTTCTTACAAACTTGTGATTTAAATCCACAAAATCATTCAATGTGAATGTAACAACAAGTTAGCCACATTCAATAAATCAACTAAATCTCTCTCATATTGATATGAACTTATGATTTCAATCTCTTAGATCGTTCGTTAGAGATGTAACTACAAGTTCAACTCATTGGATTAGTTATAAGGGATCAAACGAATGCATTGGTCTCATTTGTATCTACATAAACTAGTGATTTTATTTGTTTAAATCATTCATTATAGACATTATAACAAGTTAAACATATTTGATTAACAATAAAGGATCTTATGAATAAGTTGAATCTCATTCATTTTCATATAAACTTGTGATTTCAATACACTAAATCATTGAATGTGAATATAACAAGTCAACCACGTTCAATTAAATATGTGAGGTCAAATGAATCAATTAAATCCCTCTCATATTGATATGAACTTGTAATTTCAATCTCTTAGATCATTCGTTAGGGATGTAACTACAAGTTCAACTCATTGGATTAGATAAAAGAGATCAAACATATGCGTTGGCCCCATTTCTACCCATGTAAACTAGAGATTTTGATCATTTCAATCATTCGTTATGGACATTATAACAAGTGAAACATATTAGATTAACAAAAAGGGATCATATGAATGAGATGAATCACATTCTTTTTCATACAAACTTGTGATTTGAATCATTTAAGTCATTCATTATAGATGTAATAACAAGTGAGACACATTAGATTAAATAGAAGTGAGCAATGAATCACTTGAATCTCATTCGTTTTATTTTAAAGTTGTGATTTCAATCTACTAAATCATTCAATATAGATGTAACAACAAGTTAAGAACATACAATTAGATATGTGTGATCAAGAGAATCACTTAAATCCCACTCGCATTGATAGGAACTTGTGATTTCAATCCCTTAAATCATTCACTATATATGTAATAAGAGGTTAAACTCATTGGATTAGATACAAGGCATCAAACAAATGCATTGGTCTCATTTATATCCATATAAACTAGAGATTTTGATCATTTGAATCAATCGTTATGGACATTATAACAAGTGAAACATATTAGATTAACTGAAAAGGATCATATGAATGTTGAATCTCATTCATTTTCATACAAACTTGTTATTTAAATCCAAAACATCATTCAATGTGAAGGTAACAACAAGTTAACCACATTCAATAAAATATGTGTGATCAAATGAATCAATCAAATCTCTCTCGTATTGATAAGAACTTGGGATTTCAATCTCCTATATCATTCGTTAGAGATGTAACTCCAAGTTCAACTCATTGGATTAGTTTCAAGAGATCAAACGAATGCATTGACCTCATTTGTATCTACATAAACTAGTGATTTTAATCGTTCAAATCATTTATTATTGACATTATAATAAGTTAAACATATTAGATTAACAATAAGGGATCATATGAATAAGTTGAATCTCATTCATTTTCATACAAACTTGTGGTTTCAATCCACTAAATCATTGAATGTGAGTATAACAACAAGTTAACCGCGTTCAATAAAATATGTGTGATCAAATGAATCAATTAAATCCCTCTCGTATTGTTAGGAACTTGTAATTTCAATCTCTTAGATCATTCATTAAGGATGTAACTATAAGTTGGACTCATTGATTAGATTTAAGGGATCAAACAAATGCGTTGGTCCCATTTCTACCCATGTAAACTAGAGATTTTGATCATTTAAATCACACGTTATGGACATTATAACAAGTGAAACATATTAGATTAACTAAAAGGGATGATATGAATGAGATGGATCACATTCATTTTAATACAAACTTGTGATTTCAATCATTTGAATCATTCATTATAGATGTTATAACAAGTGAGACACGTTAGATTAAGTATAAGTGAGCAATGAATCACTTGAATCTCATTCATTTTGTTTTAGAGTTGTGATTTCAATCCACTAAATCATTCAATATAGATGTAACAACAAGTTAAGAACATTCAATTAGATATGTGTGATCAAGAGAATCACTTAAATCCCACTCGTATTGATAGGAACTTGTGATTTCAATCCCTTAATTCATTCACTATAGATGTAATGATAAGTTAAACTCATTGGATTAGATAAAGGAGATCAAACAAATGTGTTGGTCTCATTTCTATCCATATAACAAGTGAAACATATTATAACAAGTGAAACATATTAGATTAACTAAAAGAGATCATATGAATGACTTGAATCTCATTCATTTTCATACAAAATTGTGATTTAAATCCACAAAATCATTCAATGTGAATTTTACAACTAGTTAGTCTCAATCAATAAAATATGTGTGATAAAATGAGTCAATTAAATCCCTCTCGTATTGATACGAACTTGGGATTTGAATCTCTTAGATCGTTTGTTAGAGATGTAACTACAAGTTCAACTCATTGGTTTTGTTTCAAGGGATCAAACGAATGCGTTAGTCTCATTTGTATCTACATAAACTAGTGATTTTAATCATTTTATCATTCATTATAGACATTATAACATGTCAAACATATTAGATTAGCAATAAGGAATATATGAATAAGTTGAATCTCATTCATTTTCATACAATCTTGTGATTTCAATCCACTAAATCATTGAATGTGAATATAACAACAAGTTAACCACATTCAATTAAATATGTGTGATCAAATGAATCAATTAAATCCCTCTAGTATTGATACAAACTTGTAATTTCAATCTCTTAGATCATTCGTTAGGGATGTAACTACAAGTTCCGCACATTGGATTAGATTTAAGAGACCAAACAAATGCATTGGTCCCATTTCTACCCATGTAAACTAGAGATTTTGATCATTTAAATCATTCGTTATGGACATTATAACAAGTGAAACATATTAGATTAACTAAAAGGGATCATATGAATGAGATGTATCACATTCATTCTAGTACAAACTTGGGATTTCAATCATTTAAATCATTCATTATAGATGTGATAACAAGTGAGACACATTAGATTAAATATAAGTGAGCAATGAGTCACTTGAATCTCATTCATTTTCGTTTAATGTTGTGATTTCAATCCACTAAATCATTCAATATAGATGTAACAACAAGTTAAGAACATTCAATTAGATATGTGTGATCAAGAGAATCACTTAAATCCCACTCGTATTGATAGGAACGTGTGATTTCAATCCATTAAATCATTCACTATAGATGTAATAAGAAGTTAAACTCACTGGATTAGATACAAGGCATCAAACAAATGCATTGGTCTCATTTGTATCCATGTAAACTAAAGATTTTGATCATTTAAATGATTCATTATGGACATTATAACAAGTGAAACATATTCGATTAACTAAAAGGGATTATATGAAGGAGTTGAATCTCATTCATTTTCATACAAACTTGTGATGTAAATCCATAAAATCATTCAATGTGAATGTAACAACAAGTTAACCACATTCAATAAAATATGTGTGATCAAATGAATCAATTAAATCTCTCTCGTATTCATACAAACTTGGTATTTCAATCACTTAGATCGTTCGTTAGAGATGTAAGTACAAGTTCAACTCATTGGATTAGTTTCAAGGGATCAAACAAATGCATTGGNCATTCTATCAAGTTAAACAAATTAGATAAACAATAAGGGATCAGATGAATAAGTTCAATCTCATTCATTTTCATACAAACTTGTGATTTCAATCCACTAAATCATTGAATGTGAATATAAGAACAAGTTAAACTCGTTCAATTAGTTATGTGTGATCAAATGAATCAATTAAATCCCTCTCGTATTGATACAAACTTGTAATTTCAATCTCTTAGATCAATCGTTAGGGATGTAACTACAAGTTCAACTCATTGGATTAGATATATGGGATCAAACAAATGTATTGGTCCCATCTCTACCCATGTAACGAACGATCTAAGAGATTGAATTCCCAAGTTCGTATCAAAACGAGAGAGATTTAATTGATTCATTTGATCACACATATTTTGTTGAATTTGTTTAACTTGTTGTTACATTCACATTGAATGATTTTGTGGATTTAAATCACAAGTTTTTATGAAAATGAATGACATTCAACTCATTCATATGATCCCTTTTAGTTAATCTAATATGTTTCACTTGTTATAATGACCATAACAAATGATTTAAATGATCAAAATCTCTAGTTTATATGGATACAAATGAGACCAATGCATTTGTTTGATCTCTTGTATCTAATCCAATCAGTTTAACTTCTTATTACATCTATAGTGAATGATTTAAGGGATTGAAATGACAAGTTCCTATCAATATGAGTGGGATTTAAGTGATTCTCTTGATCACACATATATAATTGAATGTTCTTAACTTGTTGTTACGTCTATATTGAATGATTTAGTGGATTGAAATCACAACTTCAAAAGAAAATGAATGAGATTCAAGTGATTCATTGCTCACTTATATTTAATCTAATGTGTCTCACTTGTTATTACATCTATAATGAATGATTTAAAGGATTGAAATCACAAGTTTGTATGAAAATGAATGTGATTCATCTCATTCATATGATCCCTTTGAGTTAATCAAATATGTTTCACTTGTTACAATGACCACAACGAATGATTTAAATGATCAAAATCTCTAGTTTATATCGATACAAATGAGACCAATGCATTTGTTTGATCCCTTGTATATAATCCAATGAGTTTAACTTCTTATTACATCTATAGTGAATGATTTAAGGGATTGAAATCACAAGTTCCTATCAATACGAGTGGGATTTAAGTGATTCTCTTGATCACACATATCTAATTGAATGTTCTTAACTTGTTGTTACATCTATATTGAGTGATTTAGGGGATTGAAATCACAACTTTAAAAGAAAATGAATGAGATTCAAGTGATTCGTTGCTCACTTATATTTAGTCTAATGCGTCTCACTTGTTGTTACATCTATAATGAATGATTTCAAGAAATCACAAGTTTGTATGAAAACGAATGTAATCCATCTCATTCATATGATCCCTTTGACTTAATCTAATATGTTTCACTTGTTATAATGTCCATAACGAATGATTTAAACGATCAAAATCTCTAGTTTACATGGGTAGAAATGGGACAAACACATTTGTCTGATCCTTTATATCTAATCCAATGAGTTGAACTTGTAGTTACATCCCTAACGATTGATATGAGAGATTGAAATTACAAGTTTGTATCAATACGAGAGGGATTTAATTTGAGTCATTTGATCACACATAATTAATTGAACGTGGTTATCTTGTTTTTATATTCACGTTCAATGATTTAGTCGATTGAAATAACAAGGTTTTATGAAAATGAATGAGATTCAACTAATTTATATGACCCCTTATTGTTAATCTAATATGTTGAACTTGTTATAATGTCTACAATGAATGATTTAATCGATTAAAATTACCAGTTTATGTAGATGCAAATGAGACCAATGCATTCGTTTGATCCCTTGAAACTAATCCAATGAGTTGAACTTGTAGTTACATCTCTAACGAATGATCTGAGAGATTGAAATACCATGTTCGTATCAAAACGAAAGAGATTTAATTGATTCATTTGATCACACATATTTTGTTGAATCTGTAAAACTTGTTGTTATATTCACATTGAATGATTTTGTGAATTTAAATCACAAGTTTGTATGAAAATGAATGAGATTCAACCCATTCATATAATCCCATTTAGTTAATCCAAAATATTTCACTTGTTATAATGTCCATAACGAATGATTTAAATGATCAAACTCTCTAGCTTATATGGATACAAATGAGACCAATGCATTTGTTTGATCCCTTGTTCCTAATCCAATGAGTTTAACTTCTTATTACATCTATAGTGAATGATTTAAGGGATTGAAATCACAAGTTCCTATCAATACGAGTGGGATTTAAGTGATTCTCTTGATCACACATATCTAATTGATTGTTCTTAACTTCTTGTTACAAAAATATTGATTGATTTAGTGGAATGAAATCATAACTTTAAAAGAATATGAATGAGATTCAAGTGATTCATTGCTCACTTATATTTAATCTAAAGTGTCTCACTTGTTAATACATTTATAATGAATGATTTAAATGTTCAAAATCTCTAGTTTACATGGGTAGAAATGGGTCCAACACATTTGTTTGATCCCTTATATCTAATCCAATGAGCTGAACTTGTAGTTACATCCCTAACGAATGATCTAAGAGATTGAAATTACAAGTTTGTATCAATACAAGAGGGATTTAATTGATTCATTTGATCACACATAATTAATTGAATGTGGTTAGCTTGTTGTTTCATTCACATTGAATGATTTAGTGGATTGAAATAACAAGTTCGCATGAAAATGAAAGAGATTCAACTTATTGATATGATCCCTTTTAGTTAATCTAATCTGTTTCACTTACTATAATGTTCATAACAAATGATTTAAATGATCAAAATCTCTAGTGTATATGGATACAAATGAGACCTATGCATTTGTTTGATCCCTTGTATCTAATCCAATGAGTTTAACTTCTTATTTCATCTATAGTGAATGATTTAAGGCATTGAAATCACAAGTTCCTATCAATACGAGTGGTATTTAAGTGATTCTCTTGATCACACATATCTAACTGAAGGTTATTAACTTCTTGTTACATCTATATTGAATGATTTAGTGGATTGAAATTAAAAGAAAATGAATGAGATTCAAGTGATTCATTGCTCACTTATATTTAATCTAATGTGTCTCACTTGTTATTACAACTATAATGAATGATTTAAATGATTGAAATCACAAGTTTGTATGAAAATGAATGTGATTCATCTCATTCATATGATTCCTTTTAGTTAATCTAATATGTTTCACTTGTTATATAGTCCATAACGAATGATTTAAATGATCAAAATCTCTAGTTTATATGGATACAAATGAGGCCAATGCATTTGTTTGTTCCCTTGTATCTAATCCAATGAGTTTAACTTCTTATTACATCTATAGTGAATGATTTAAGGGATTGAAATCACAAGTTCCTATCAATACGAGTGGGATTTAAGTGATTCTCTTGATCACACATACCTAATTGAATGTTCCTAACTTGTTTTTACATCTGTATTGAATGATTTAGTGGATTGAAATCACAACTTTAAAAGCAAATGAATGAGATTCAAGTGATTCATTGCTCACTTATATTTAATCTAATGTGTTTCCCTTGTTATTACATCTATAATGATTGATTTAAAAGATTGAATTCACAAGTTTGTTTGGAAATGAATGTGATTCATCTCATTCATATGATCCCTTTTAGTTAATCTAATATGTTTCAGTTGTTATAATGTCCATAACAAATGATTTAAATTGTCAAAATCTCTAGCTTACGTGGGTAGAAATGGGACCAACGCATTTGCTTGATCCCTTAAATCTAATCCAATGAGTTGAACTTGTAGTTACATCCCTAATGAATGATCTAAGAGATTGAAATTTCAAGTTTGTATCAATACGAGAGGGATTTAATTGATTCATTTGGTCACACATAATTAATTGAACGTGGTTAACTTGTTGTCACATTCACATTGAATGATTTAGTGGATTGAAATCACAAGTTTGTATGAAAAGGAATGAGATTCAACTTATTCATATGATCCCTTATTGTTAAACTAATTTGTTTAACTTGTTAGAATGTCTATAATGAATGATTTAAACGATTAAAATCACTAATTTATGTAGATACAAATGAGACCAATGCATTCGTTTGATCCCTTGAAACTAATCCAATGAGTTCAACTTGTAGTTACATCTTTAGCGAACGATCTTAGAGATCGAAATCCCAAATTCGTATCAAAATGATAGAGATTTAATTGATTCATTTGATCACACATATTTTGTTGAATCTGTTTAACTTGTTGTTATATTCAAATTGAATGATTTTGTGGATTTAAATCACAAGTTTTTATGAAAATGAATGAGATTCAACCCATTCATATGATCTCTTTTAGTTAATCTAATATGTTTCACTTGTTATAATATTCATAACGAATGATTTAAATGATCAAAATCTCTAGTTTATATGGATACAAATGAGACCAATGCATTTGTTTGATCTCTTGTATCTAATCCAATGAGTTTAACTTCTTATATCATCTATAGTGAATAATTTAAGGGATTGAAATGACAAGTTCCTATTAATACGAGTGGGATTTAAGTGATTCTCTTGATCACACATATTTAATTGAATGTTCTTAACTTGTTGTTACATCTATATTGAATGATTTAGTGGATTGAAATCACAACTTCAAAAGAAAATGAATGAGATTCAAGTGATTCATTGCTCACTTATATTAAATCTAATGTGTCTCTCTTGTTATTACATCTATAATGAATGATTTAAAGGATTTAAATCACAAGTTTGTATGAAAATGAATGTGATTCATCTCATTCATATGATCCCTTTGAGTTAATCTAATATGTTTCACTTGTTATAATGTCCATAATGAATGATTTAAATGATCAAAATCTCTAGTTTACATGGGTAGAAATGGGACCAACGCATTTATCTGATCCTTTATGTCTAATTCAATGAGTTGAACTTGTAGTTACATCCCTAACGATTGATTTAAGAGATTAAAATTACAAGTTTGTATCAATACAAGAGGGATTTAATTGATTCATTTTATCACACAAAATTAATTAAACGAGTTTAACTTGTTGTTACATTCACATTCAATGATTTAGTGTATTGAAATAAGAAGTTTGTATGAAAATGAATGAAATTCAACTTATTCATATGATCCCTTATTGCTAATCTAATATGTTTAACTTGTTAAATGTCTATAAGTTATGATTTAATCGACTAAAATCACTAGTTTATGTAGATGCAAATGTGACCAATGCATTCGTTTGATCCCTTGAAACAAATCCAATGAGTTGAACTTGTAGTTACATCTCTAACGAACGATCTAAGAGATTGAAATCCCAAGTTTGTATCAATACAAGAGAGATTTAATTGATTTATTTGATCACACATATTTTATTGAATGTGGTTAACTTGTTGTTACATTCACATTGAGTGACTTTGTGAATTTAAATCACAAGTTTGTTTGAAAATGAATGAGATTCAACTCATTCATATTATCCATTTAGTTAATCTAATATGTTTCACTTGTTATAATGTCAATTACGAATGATTTAGATGATCAAAATCTCTAGTGTACATGGATACAAATGAGACGAATGCATTTGTTTGATCCCTTGTATCTAATCCAATGAGTTTAACTTCTTATTACATCTATAGTGAGTGATTTAAGGGATTGAAATCACAATTTCCTCTCAATACGAGTGGGATTTAAGTGATTATCTTGATCATACATATCTAATTGAATGTTCTTAACTTGTTGTTACTTCTATATTGAATGATTTAGTGGATTGAAATCACAACTTAAAAAAAAAATGAATGAGATTCAAGTGATTCACTGCTCACTTATATTTAATTTAATGTGTTTCCCTTGTTATTACATCTATAATGATTGATTTAAATGATTGAATTCACAAGTTTGTTTGGAAATGAATGTGATTCATCTCATTCATATGATCCCTTTTAGTTAATCTAATTTGTTTCACTTGTTATAATGTCCATAACAAATTATTTAAATTATCAAAATCTCTAGCTTACATGGGTAGAAATGGGACCAATGCATTTTTTGATCCCTTATATCTAATCCAATGAGTTGTACTTGTAGTTACATTCCTAACGAATGATCTAAGAGACTGAAATTACAAGTTCGTATCAATACGAGAGGGATTTAATTGATTCATTTGATCACACATAATTAATTTAACGTGGTTAGCTTGTTGTTACATTCACATTGAATGATTTAGTGGTTTGAAATCACAAGTTTGTATGAAAATGAATGAAATTCAACATATTCATATGATCCCTTCTTGTTAATCTAATATGTTTAACTTGTTATAATGTCTATAATGAATGATTTAATCGATTAAAATCACTAGTTTATGTAGATACAAATGAGACCAATGCATTCGTTTGATCCCTTGAAACTAATCCAATGAGTTCAACTTGTAGTTACATCTCCAACGAATGATCTAAGAGATTGAAATACCAAGTTCGTATCAAAAGGAGAGAGATTTAATTGATTCATTTGATCAAACATATTTTGTTGAATGTGTTTAACTTGTTGTTACATTCACATTGAATGATTTTGTGGATTTAAATCACAAGTTTGTATGAAAATGAATGAGATTCAACTCATTCATATGACCCCTTTTAGTTAATCCAATATGTTTCACTTGTTATAATGTCCATAATAAATTATTTAAATGATCAAAATCTCTTGTTTATATGGATACAAATGAGGCCAATGCGTTTGTTTGATCCCTTGTATCTAATCCAATGAGTTTAACTTCTTATTACATCTATAGTGAATGATTTAAGGGATTGAAATCACAAGTTCCTATTAATGCGAGTGGGATTTAAGTGATTCTCTTGATCACACATATCTAATTGAATGTTCTTAACTTCTTGTTACATCTATATTGAATGATTTAGTGGAATGAAATCATAACTTTAAAAGAAAATGAATGAGATTCAAGTTATTCATTGCTCACTTATATTTAATCTAATGTGTATCACTTGTTATTACATTTATAATGAATGATTTAAATGATTGAAATCACAAGTTTGTATGAATGATTTAAATGTCCATAACAAATGATTTGAGTTAATCTAATATGTTTCACTTGATATAATGTCCATAAAGAATGATTTAAATGATCAAAATCTCTAGTTTACATGGGTAGAAATGGGGCCAACGCATTTGTCTAATCCTATATATCTAATGCGAAGATATTGAAATTACAAGTTCGTATCAATACGAGAGGGATTTAATTGATTCATTTGATCACAGATATTTAATTGAACAAGTTTAACTTGTTGTTATATTCACATTCAATGATTTAGTGGATTGAAATCACAAGCTTGTATGAAAATGAATGAGATTCAACTTATTCATATGATCCCTTATTGTTAATCTAATATGTTTAACTTGTTAGAATTTCTATAATGAATGATTTAATCGATTAAAATCACTACTTTATGTAGATGCAAATGAGACCAATGCATTCGTTTGATCCCTTGAAACTAAACCAATTAGTTGAACTTGTAGTTACATCTCTAATGAACGATCTGAGAGATTGAAATACCAAGTTCGTTGTTGTTACATTCACATTGAATGATTATGTGGATTTAAATCACAAATTTGTATGAAAATGAATGTGATTCAACTCATTCATATGATCCCTTTTAGTTAATCTAATATGTTTCACTTGTTATAATGTCCATAACGAATGATTTAAATGATCAAAATCTCTAGTTTACATGGATACAAATGAGACCAATGCATTTGTTTGACCCCTTGTATCTAATCCAATGAGTTTAACTTCTTATTACATTTATAGTGAATGATTTAAGGGATTGAAATCACAAGTTCCTATCAATACGGGTGGGATTTAAGTGATTCTCTTGATCACACATACCTAATTGAATGTCCTTAACTTGTTGTTACATCTATATTGAATGATTTAGTAGATTGAAATCACAACTTTCAAAGAAAATTAATGAGATTCAAGTGATCATTGCTCACTTGTATTTAATCTAATGTGTCTCACTCTTTATTACATCTATAATGAATTATTTAAATGATTGAAATCACAAGTTTGTATGAAAATGAATGTGATTCATCTCATTCATTTGATCCCTTTTAGTTAATCTAATATGTTTCACTTGTTATAATGTCCAAAACGAATGATTTAAATTATCAAAATCTCTAGCTTACATGGGCAGAAATGTGACCAACGCATTTGTTTGATCTCTTATATCTAATCCAATGAGTTGAACTTGTAGTTACATCCCTAACGAATGAGCTAAGACATTGAAATTGCAAGTTAATATCAATACGAGAGGGATTTAATTGATTCATTTGATCACACATAATTAATTGAACGTGGTTAACTTGTTTTTACATTCACATTGAATGATTTAGTGGACTGAAATCACAAGTTTGTATGAAAATGAATGAGATTCAACTCATTCATATGATCCCTTTTAGATAATTTAATATGTTTCACTTATTATAATGTCCATAACGAATTATTTAAATGATCAAAATCTCTGGTTTATATGGATACAAATGAGACCAATGCATTTGTTTGATCCCTTTTACCTAATCCAATGAGTTTAACTTCTTATTACATCTATAGCGAATGATTTAAGGGATTGAAATCACAAGTTCCTATCTGTACGAGTGGGATTTAAGTGATTCTCTTGATCACATATATTTAATTGAATGTTCTTAATTTCTTGTTACATCAATATTGAATGATTTAGTGGATTGAAAACAAAATTTTAAAAGAAAATGAATGAGATTCAAGTGATTCATTGCTCACTTATATTTAATCTAATGTGTCTCAGTTGTTACTACATCTATAATGAATGATTTCAAGAAATCACAAGTTTGTATGAAAACGAATGTGATCCATCTCATTCATATGATCCCTTTGAGTTAATCTAATATGTTTCACTTGTTATAATGTCCATAACGAATGATTTAAATGATCAAAATCTTTAGTTTACATGGGTAGAAACGGGACCAATGCATTCGTTTGATCCATTATATCTAATCCAATGAGTTGAACTATAGTTACATCCCAAATGAATGATCTAAGAGATTGAAATTACAAGTTCGTATCTATACGAGAGGGATTTAACTGATTCATTTTATCACACATAATTAATTGAACGTAGTTAGCTTGTTGTTACATTCACATTGAATGATTTAGTGGATTGAAATAACAAGTTTGTTCGAAAATGAATGAGATTCAACTTATTCATTTGATCCCTTATTGTTAATCTAATATGTTTAACTTGTTATAATGTCTATAATGAATGATTTAAATGATTAAAATCACTAGTTTATGTAGATGCAAATGAGACCAATGCGTACAAATGGGACCAATGCATTTGTTTGATCCTTTGCATCTAATCCAATGAGTTTAACTTCTTGTTACTTCTATAATGAATGATTTAAGGAATTAAAATCACAAGTTCTTATCAATAGGAGTGGAATTTAAGTGATTCTCTTAATCACACATATCCAATTGAATGTGCTTAACTTGTTGTTACATCCATATTGAATGATTTGGGGGATTGAAATCATAAGTTTAAAAGAAAATGAATGAGATTCAAGTGATTCGTTGGTCACTTATATTTAATCTAATGTACACTTGTTATTACATCTATAGTGAATGATTTAAATGATTGATATCCCATGTTTATATGAAAATTAATGTGATTCATCTCATTCATATGATCCCTTTTAGTTATTGTAATATGTTTCACTTGTCGTAATGTCTATAACGAATGATTCAAATCATCAAAATCTCTTGTTTATATGGGTAGAAATGGGACCAACGCATTTGTTTGATCCCTTATATCTAATCCAATGAGTTGGACTTGTAGTTACATCTCTAACGAATGACCTAAGAAATTGAAATCACATGTTTGTATCAATACGAGAGGGATTTAATTCATTCATTTGATCACACATATTTAATTAAACGTAGTTAACTTATTGTTATAGTCACATTCAATGATTTAGTGGATCGAAATCACAAGTTTGTATGAACATGAATGAGATTCAACTTATTCTTGTGATCTCTTATTGTTAATCTAATATGTTTAACTTGTTATAATGTCTATAATAAATGATTTAAAGGATTAAAATTACTAGTTTATGTAGATACAAATGAGACCAATGCGTTCGTTTGATCCCTTTTAACTAATCCAATGAGTTGAACTCGTAGTTACATCTCTAACGAATGATCTTAGATATTGAAATCACAAGTTCGTATCAATACGAGAGAGATTTAAATGATTCATTTGATCACACATACTTTATTGAATGTGATTAACTTGTTGTTACATTCACATTGAATGATTTAGTGAATTGAAATAACAAGTTTGTATGATAATCAATGAGATTCAACTCATTCATACGATCCTGTATAGTTAATCTAATATTCACTTGTTATAATGTCTATAATGAATTATTTAAATGATTAAAATCGCTAGTTTATATTGATACAAATGGGACCAATGCATTTGTTTTAATCCATTGTATCTAATACAATGAGTTTAACTTCTTCTTACATCTATAGTGAACGATTTAAGGGATTGATGTCACAAGTTCTTATCAATAGGAGTGGAATTTAAGTGATTCTATTAATCACACATATCTAATTGAATGTGCTTAACTTGTTGTTACATTCATATTGAATGATTTGGGTGATTAAAATCACAAGTTTAAAATAAAATGAATGAGGTTCAAGTGATTCGTTGCTCACTTATATTTAATCTAATGTAACTCGCTTGTTATTACATCTATAATGAATGATTTAAATGATTGAAATCACAAGTTTATATAAAAATGAATGTGATTCATCTCATTCATATGATCCCTTTTACTTAATCTAATATGTTTCACTTGTTGATCAAAATCTCTAGTTTATATGGGTAGAAATGGGACCAACGCATTTGTTTGATCACTTATATCTAATCCAATGAGTTGAACTTGTAGTTACATCTCTAACGAATGACCTAAGAAATTGAAATCACAAGTTTGTATCAATACGAGAGGGATTTAATTCATTCATTTGATCACACATATTTAATTAAACGTAGTTAACTTATTGTTATAGTCACATTCAATGATTTAGTGCATTGAAATCACAAGTTTGTATGAAAATGAATGAGATTCAACTTATTCTTATGATCTCTTATTGTTAATCTAATATGTTTAACTTGTTATAATGTTTGTAATAAATGATTTAAAGGATTAAAATAACTAGTTTATGTAGATACAAATGAGACCAATGCATTCGTTTGAACCCTTGTAACTAATCCAATGAGTTGAACTTGTAGTTACATCTCTAACGAACGATCTAAGAGATTGAAATCACAAGTTCGTATCAATACGAGAGAGATTTAATTGATTCATTTGATCACACATACTTTATTGAATGTGGTTAACTTGTTGTTACATTCACATTGAATGATTTGGTGGATTCAAATCACAAGTTTGTATGATAATCAGTGAGATTCAACTCATTCATATGATCCCCTATAGTTAATCTAATATTCACTTCTTATAATGTCTATAATGAATGATTTAAATGATAAAATGTCAATATGAGAGGGATTTAATTGATTCATTTGTTCACACATATTTAATTAAATGTAGTTAACTTGTTGTTATATTCACATTCAATGATTTAGTGGATTTAAATCACAAGTTTGTGTGAAAATGAATGAGATTCAACATATTCATATGATCTCTTATTGTTAATCTAATATGTTTAACTTGTTATAATGTCTATAATAAATGATTTAAAGGATTAAAATCACTAGTTTATGTAGATACAAATGAGACCAATGCATTCCTTTGATCCCTTGTAACTAATCCAATGAGTTAAACTTGTAGTTACATCTCGAACGAACGATCTAAGAGATTGAAATCACAAGTTCGTATCAATACGAGAGAGATTTAATTGATTCATTTGATCACACATACTTTATTAAATGTGGTTAACTTGTCGTTACATTCACATTGAATAATTTAGTGGATTGAAATAACAAGTTTGTATCATAATCAATGAGATTCATCTCATTCATATGATCCCTTTTAGTTAATGTAATATGTTTCACTTGTAGTAATGTCTATTACGAATGATTCAAATGATCAAAATCTCTAGTTTATATGGGTAGAAATGAGACCAAAGCATTTGTTTGATCCCTTATATCTAATCCAATGAGTTGAACTTGTAGTTACATCTCTAACGAATGACCTAAGAAATTGAAATCACAAGTTTGTATCAATACGAGAGAGTTTTAGTTGATTCATTTGTTCACACATACTTAATTAAATGTAGTTAACTTGTCATTATATTCACTTTCAATGATTTAGTGGATTGAAATTACAAGTTTGTATGAAAATGAATGAGATTCAACTTATTCTTATGATCTCTTATTGTTAATCTATTATTTTTGACTTGTTATAATGTCTATAATAAATTATTTAAAGGATTAAAATCACTAGTTTATGTAGATACAAATGAGAGCAATGCGTTCGTTTGATCCCCTGTAACTAATCCAATGAGTTGAACTCGTAGTTACATCTTTAACGAACAATCTAAGACATTGAAATCACAAGTTCGTATCAATACGAGAGAGATTTAATTGATTCATTTGATCACACATACTTTATTGAATGTGATTAACTTGTTGTTTCATTCACATTGAATGATTTAGTTGATTGAAATAACAAGTTTACAAGACAATCAGTGAGATTCATCTCATTAATATGATCTCCTATAGTTAATCTAACATTCACTTGTTATAATGTCTATAATGAATCATTTAAATGATTAAAATCACTAGTTTATATTGATACAAATGGGACCAATGCATTTGTTTGATCCCTTATATCTAATCGAATTAGTTTAAGTTCTTGTTACATCTATAGTGAACGATTTAAGGGATTGAAGTCACAAGTTCTTATCAATAGGAGTGGAATTTAAGTGATTCTATTAATCACACATATCTAATTGAATGTGCTTAACTTGTTGTTACATTCATATTGAATGATTTGGGGCATTCAAATCACAAGTTTAAAAGAAAATAAATGAGATTCAAGTGATTCATTGCTCACTTATATTTAATCTAATGTAACTCACTTGTTGTTACATCTATAATGAATGCTTTAAATGATTAAAATCACAAGTTTATATGAAAATGAATGTGATTCATCTCATTCATATGATCCCTTTTAGTTAATGTAATATGTTTCACTTGTTGTAATGTCTATTACGAATTATTCAAATGATCAAAATCTCTAGTTTATATGGGTAGAAATGGGACCAATGCATTTGTTTGATCCCTTATATCTAATCCAATGAGTTGAACTTGTAGTTACATCTCTAACGAATGATCTGAGAGATTGAAAGCACAAGTTTGCATCAATACGAGAGGGATTTAATTGATTCATTTGTTCACACATATTTAATTGAATGTAGTTAACTTGTTGTTATATTCACATTCAATGATTTAGTGGATTGAAGTCACAAGTTTGTATGAAAATGAATGAGATTCAACTTATTCATATGATCTCTTATTGTTAATCTAATATGTTTAACTTGTTATAATGTCTATAATAAATGATTTAAAGGATTAAAATCACTAGTTTATGTAGATACAAATGAGACCAATGCATTCGTTTGATCCCTTGCAACTAATCCAATGAGTTGAACTTGTAGTTACATCTCTAACGAACAATCTAAGAGATTGAAATCACATTTCGTATCAATAGGAGAGAGATTTAATTGATTCATTTGATCACACATACTTTATTGAATGCAGTTAAGTTGTTGTTACATTCACATTGAATGATTTAGTGGATTGAAATAACAAGTTTGTATGATAATCAATGAGATTCATCTCATTCATATGGTCCCTTTTAGTTAATGTAATACATTTCACTTGTTGTAATGTCTATTATGAATAATTCAAATGATCAAAATCTCTAGTTTATATGGGTAGAAATGGGACCAACGCATTTGTTTGATCCCTTGTATCTAATCCAATGAGATGAACTTGTAGTTACATCTCTAACGAATGATCTAAGAGATTGAAATCATCAGTTTGTATCAATACGAGAGAGTTTTAATTGATTCATTTGTTCACACATATTTAATTAAATGTAGATAACTTATTCAATTCACTAAGTCATTCAATACAGATGTAAAATAAGAACATTCAATTAGATATGTGTGATCAAGAGAATCACTTAAATTCGACACGTATTGATAGGAACTTGTGACTTCAGTCCCTTAAATCTTTCACTATAGATGTAACAAGAAGTTAAACTAATTGGATTAGATACAAGGGATCAAACAAATGCAATGGTCTCATTTGTATCTTTATAAACTAGCAATTTTAATCATTTAAATCATTCATTATAGATATTATAACAAGTGAATATTAGATTAACCATAGGGGATCATATGATCACAATCATTTTCATACAAACTTGTGATTTCAATACACTAAATCAGTGAACGTGAATATAATAACAAGTTAACCACATTCTATTAAATATGTGTGATCAAATGAATCAATTAAATCTCTCTCGTATTGATACGAAGTTGGAATTTCAATCTCCTAGATCGTTTGTTAGAGATGTAACTACACGTTCAACTCATTGGATTAGTTTCAAGGGTTCAAACGAATGCATTGGCCTCTTTTGTATCTACATAAACTAGTGATTTTAATCGTTTAAATCATTCATTATAGACATTATAACAAGTTAAAAATATTAGATTAACGATAAAGGACCATATGAATAAGTTGAATCTCATTCATTTTCAAACAAACTTGTGATTTCAATTAACTAAATCATTGAATGTGAATATAACAACAAGTTAACCACGTTCAATTAAATATGTGTGATCAAATGAATCAATTAAATCTCTCTCGTATCGATACGAAGTTGTCATTTCAATCTCGAATAAGTTGAAACTCACTCATTTTCTTACAAACTTGTGATTTCAATCAACTAAATCGTTGAATGTGAATATAACAACAAGTTAACCATGTTCAATTAATTATGTGTGATCAAATGAATCAATTAAATTCCTCTCGTATTGATATGAACTTGTAATTTCAATTTCTTAGATAATTCGTTAGGGATGTAACTACAAGTTCAACTCATTCAATTAGATATAAGGGATCAAACAAATGTGTTGGTCCCATTTCTACCCATGTAAACAAGAGATTTTGATCATTTAAATCATTCGTTATGGACATTATAACTAGTGAAACATATTAGATTGACTAAAAGGGATCATATGAATGAGATGAATCACATTCATTTTCATACAAACTTGTGATTTCAATCATTTAAATCATTCATTATAGACATAATAACAACTGAGACACATTCACTATAGATGTAATAAGAAGTTAAACTCATTGGATTAGATAAAAGGGATCAAACAAATGAATGTGATTCATCTCATTTATATGATTCGATGAATCACATGAATCTCATTCATTTTCTTTTAAAGTTGTGATTTCAATCCACTAAATCATTCAATATAGATGTAACAACAAGTTAAGAACATTCAATTAGATATGTGTGATCAAGAGAATCACTTAAATCATTCGTTATGGACATTATAACAAGTAAAACATATTAGATTAACTAAAAGGGATCATAGAAATGAGATGAATCACATTCATTTTAATACAAACTTGTGATTTCAATCATTCGAATCATTCATTATACATATAATAACAAGTGAGGCACACTAGATTAAATATAAGTGAGCATTGAATCACTTGAATCTCATTCACTTTCTTTTAAAGTTATGATTTCAAATCCACTAAATCATTCAATATAGATATTATAACAAGTTAAGAACATTCATTTAGATATGCGTGATCAAGAGATTCACTTAAATGCCACTCGTGTTGATAGGAACTTGTGATTTCAATCCCTTAAATCATTCACTATATATGTAATAAGAAGTTAAACTCATTGGATTAGATACAAGGGATCAAACAAATGCGTTGGTCTCATTTGTATCGATATAAACTAGAGATTTTGATAATTTAAATCATTTGTTGTGGACATTATAACAAGTGAAACATATTAGATTAACTGAAAGGGATCATATGAATGAGTTGAATCTCATTCATTTTCATACAAACTGGTGATTTAAATCCACAAAATCTTTTAATATGAATGTAACTACAAGATAACCACATTCGATAAAATATGTGTGCTGAAATGAATCAATTAAATCTCTCTCGTATTGATACGAATTTGTGATTTCAATCTCCTAGATCATTTGTTAGAGATGTAACTACAAGTTCAACTAATTGGATTGGTTTCAAGTTAAACATATTAGATTAACAATAAGGGATCATATGAATAAGTTCAATCTCATTCATTTTCATACAAACTTGTGATTTCAATCCACTAAATCATTGAATGTGAATATAACAACAAGTTAACCACGTTCAATTAAATATGTGTGATCAAATGAATCAATTAAATCCCTCTTGTATTGATACGAACTTGGAATTTCAATCTCTTAGATCGTTCGTTAGAGATGTAACTACGAGCTCAACTCATTGGATTAGTTTCAAGGGATCAAATGAATGCATTGGTCTCATTTGTATCTACATAAACTAGAGATTTTAATCCGTTAAATCATTCATTATACACATCATAACAAGTTAAACTTATTAGATTAACAATAAGGGATCATATGAATAAGTTGAATCTCATTTATTTTCATTTAAACTTGTGATTTTAATCCACTAAATCATTGAATGAGAATATAACAAGTTAACCACTTGTGATTTCAATCCACTAAATCATTTAAATGTGAATATAACAACAAGTTAACGACGATCAATTAAATATGTGTGATCAAATGAATCAATTAAATCCCTCTTGTATTGATACGAACTTGGGATATTAATCTCTTAGATCGTTCGTTAGAGATGTAAGTACAAGTTCAACTCATTGGATTAGTTTCAAGGGATCAAACGAATGCATTGGTCTCATTTGTATCTACATAAACAAGAGATTTTAATCGTTTAAGCTACATTATAACAAGTTAAACATATTAGATTAACAATAAGAGATCATATGAATAAGTTCAATCTCATTCATTTTCCTACAAACTTGTGATTTCAATCCACTAAATCATTGAATGTGAATATAACAACAAGTTAACCACGTTCAATAAAATATGTGTGATCAAATGAATCAATTAAATCCCTCTCGTATTGATACGAACTTGTAATTTCAATCTCTTAGATCATTCGTTAGGGATCTAACTACAAGTTCGACTCATTGGATTAGATATAAGGGATCAAACAAATGCATTGGACCCATTTCTACTAATGTAAACTAGAGAATTTGATCATTTAAATAATTCGTTATGGACATTGTAACAAGTGAAACATATTAGATTAAATATTAGTGAGACACAATAGATTAAATATAAGTGTGCAATGAATCCCTTGAATCTCATTCATTTTCTTTTAAAGTTGTGATTTCCATCCACTAAATCATTCAATATAGATGTAACAACAAGTTAAGAACATTCAATTAGGTATGTGTGATCAAGAGAATCACTTAAATCATTCGTTATGGACATTATAACAAGTAAAACATATTAGATTAACTAAAAGGGATCATATAAATGAGATGAATCACATTCATTTTAATACGAACTTGTGATTTCAATCATTTAAATCATTAATTATAGATGTAATAACATGTGAGACACGTTAGATTAAATATAAGTGAGCAATGAATCACTTGAATCTCATTCATTTCCCTTTAAACTTGTGATTTCAATCCACTAAATCATTCAATATAGATGTAACAACAAGTTAAGAACATTTAATTAGATATGTGTGATCAAGAGAATCACTTAAATCCCACACGTATTGATAGGAACTTGTGATTTCAATCCTTTAAATCATTTACTATAGATGTAATAAGATGTTAAACTCATTGGATTAGATACAAGGGATCAAACAAAGGCATTGGTCTCATTTGTATCCATATAAACTAGAAATTTTGACAAGTGAAATAAGTTGTTATGGACATTATAACAAGTGAAACATATTAGATTAACTACGAGGGATCAAATGAATGAGTTGAATCTCATTCATTTTCTTACAAACTTGTGATTTAAATCCACCAAATCATTCAATGTGAATGTTACAACAAGTTAACCTCATTCAATAAAATATGTGTGATCAAATGAATCAATTAAATCTCTCTCGTATTGATGCGAACTTGGGATTTCAATCTCATAGATCGTTCGTTAGAGATGTAACCACAAGTTCAACTTATTGGATTAGTTTCAAGGGATTTGACTCATTTGTTTATACATAAACTAGTGATTTTAATTGTTCAAATCATTCATTATAGACATTAAAATAAGTTAAACATATTAGATTAACAATAAGTGATCATATGAACAAGTTGAATCTCATTCATTTTCATACAATCTTGTGATTTCAATCCCCTAAATCATTGAATGTGAATATTACAACAAGTTAACCATGTTCAATTAAATATGTGTGATCAAATGAATCAATTAAATCCCTCTCGTATGGATACAAACTTGGGATTTCAATCTCTTAGATCGTTCGTTAGAGATGCAACCACAAGTTCAACTCATTGGATTACTTTCAAGGGATCAAACAAATGCGTTGGTCTCATTTGTGTCTACATAAACTAGTCATTTTAATCGTTTAAATCATTCATTATAGACATTATAACAAGTTAAACTTATCAGATTAACAATAAGGGATCATATGAATAAGTTGAATCTCATTTATTTTCATACAAACTTGTGATTTCAATCCACTAAATCATTGAATGTGAATATAACAATAACTTAACCACGTTCAATTAAATATGTGTGACCAAATGAATAAATTAAATCCCTCTCGTATTGATACGAACTTGTAATTTCAATCTCTTAGATCATTCGTTAGGGATGTAACTACAAGTTTGACTCGTTGGATTAGATATACGGGATCAAACAAACGCATTGGTCTCATTTCTACCAATGTAAGCAAGGGATTTTGATCATTTAAATTATTCGTTATGGACATTATAACAAGTGAAGCATATTAGATTAACTAAAAGGGATCATATGATTGAGATGAATCACATTCATTTTAATACAAACTTGTGATTTCAATCATTTAAATCATTTGTTATAGATGTAATAACAAGTGAGACACATTAGATTAAATATAAGTGAGCAATGAATCACTTGAATGTCATTCATTTTCTTTTAAGGTTGTGATTTCAATCCACTAAATCATTCAATATAGATGTAACAACTAGTCAAGAACATTCAATTAGATATGTACGATCAAGAGAATCACTTAAATTCCATTTGTATTGATAGGATCTTGTGATTTCATTCTTTTAAATCATTCACTATAGATGTAATAAGAAGGTAAACTCGTTGGATTAGATAGAAGAGATCAAACAAATGCAGTGGTCTCATTTGTATCCATATAAATATATATTTTGATAATTTAAATTATTCGTTATGGACATTATAATAAGTAAAACATATTAGATTAACTAAAATGTATCATATGAATGAGTTGAATCTCATTCATTTTCTTACAAACATGTGATTTAAATCCACAAAATCATTCAATGTAAATATAACAACAAGTTAACACATTCAATAAAATATGTGTGATCAAATGAATCAATTAAATCTCTCTCGTATTGATACGAACTTGGGATTTCAATCTCTTAAATCGTTCATTAGAGATGTAACTCCAAGTTCAACTCATTGGATTTGTTTCAAGGGTCAAATGAATGAATTGGTCTCATTTGTATCTACATAAATTAGTGATTTTAATCGTTCAAATTATTCATTAAAGACATTGTAACAAGTTAAACATGTTAGATTAACAATTAAGGATCATATGAATAAGTCAATCCCCTAAATCATTGAATGTGAATATAACAACAAGTTAACCACGTTCAATTAGATATGTGTGATCAAGGGAATCACTTAATCTCACTCGTATTGATAGGAACTTGTGTTTTCAATCTCTTAAATCATTCACTATTGATGTAATAAGAAGTTAAACTCATTGGATTAGATACAAGGGATCAAACAAATGCATTGGTCCCATTTGTATCCATATAAACTAGAGATTTTGATAATTTAAATCATTTGTTATGGACATTATAACAAGTGAAACATATTAGATAAACTATGAGGGATCATATGAATGAGTTGAATCTCATTCTTTTTCTTAGAAACTGGTGATTTAAATTTATAAAATCATTTAATGTGAATGTAACAACAAGTTGACCACATTCAATAAAATATGTGAGATCAAATGAATCAATTAAATTCCTCTCATATTGATACGAACTTGGGATTTCAATCTCATAGATTGTTCGTTAGAAATGTAACCACAAGTTCAACTCATTGGATTAGTTTCAAGGGATCAAACAAATGCATTGGTCTCAATTGTTTCTACATAAACTAGTGATTTTAATCGTTTAAATCATTCATTATAGAGATTATAACAAGTTAAATTTATTAGATTAACCATAAGGGATCATATGAATAAGTTGAATCTCATTCATTTTCATACAAACTTGTGATTTCAATCCACTAAATCATTGAATGTGAATATAACAACAAGTTAACCTCGTTAAATTAAATATGTGTGATGAAATGAATCAATTAAATCTCTCTCGTACTGATACGAACTTGGGATTTCAATCTCTTAGATAATTCGTTAGAGATGTAACTACAAGTTTAACTCATTGAATTTGTTTCAAGGGATCAAATGAATGTGTTGGCCTCATTTGTATCTACATAAACTAGTCATTTTAATCGTTTAAATCATTCATTATAAACATTATAACAAGTCAAACATTTTATATTAACAATAAGGGATCATATGAATTAGTTGAATCTCATTCATTTTCAAACAAACTTGTGATTTCAATCCACTAAATCATTGAATGTGAATATAACAACAAGTTAACCACGTTCAATTAAATATGTGTGATCAAATGAATCAATTAAATCCCCCTTGTATTGATACGAACTTGGGATTTCAATCTCTTAGATCGTTCGTTGGAGATATAACTACAAGTTCAACTCATTGGATTAGTTTCAAGGGATCAAACAAACGCATTGGTCCCATTTTTACCCATGTAAACTAGAGATTTTGATCATTTAAATCATTCGTTATGGACATTATAACAAGTGAAACAAATTAGATTAACTAAAAGGGATCATAAGAATGAGACGAATCACATTCATTTTAATACAAATTTGTGATTCCAATCAATTAAATCATTTATTATAGATGTAATAACAAGTGAGACACATTAGATTAAATGTAAGTGACCAATGAATCACTTGAACTCATTCAATTTCTTTTAAAGTTGTGATTCTAATCCACTAAATCATTCAATATACATGTAACAACAAGTTAAGAACATTCAATTAGATATGTGTGATCAAGAGAATCACTTAAACCCACCCGTATTGATAGGAACTTGTGATTTCGATCCCTTAAATCATTCACTATAGATGTAATAAGAAGTTAAACTCATTGGATTATATACAAGGGATCAAACAAATGCATTGGTCTCATTTGTATCTATATAAGCTAGAGATTTTGACAAGGGAAACATATTAGATTAACTAAAAGGGATCATATGAATGAGTAGAATCTCATTCATTTTCATACAAACTTGTGATTTAAATCCACAAAATCATTTAATGTGAATGTAACAACAAGTTAACCACATTTAATAAAATATGTGTGATGAAATGAATCAATTAAATCCCTCTCATATTGATACGAACTTCGGATTTCAATCTCTTAGATCGTTCGTTGGAAATATAACTACAAGTTCAACTCATTGGATTAGTTTCAAGGGATCAAACAAACGCATTGGTCCCATTTTTACCCATGTAAACTAGAGATTTTGATCATTTAAATCATTCGTTATGGACAAGTGAAACATATTAGATTAACTAAAATGGATCATACGAATGAGATGAATCACATTCATTTTAATACAAATTTGCGATTTTAATCAATTAAATCATTCATTATAGATGTAATAACATGTGAGACAGATTAGATTAAATATATGTGAGCAACGAATTACTTGAATCACATTCATTTTCTTTTAAAGTTGTGATTCCAATCCACTAAATCATTCAATATAGATGTAACAATAAGTTAAGAACATTCAATTAGATATGTGTGATAAAGAGAATCTCTTAAATCCCACTCATATTGATAGGAACTTGTGATTTCAATCCCATAAATCATTCACTATAGATGTGATAAGAAGTTAAGCTCATTGGTCTCATTTGTATTCATATAAACTAGAGATTTTGCTAATTTAAATCATTTGTTATGGACATTATAACAAGTGAAACATATTAGATTAACTAAGAGGGATCATATGAACGAGTTGAATCTCATTCATTTTCTTACAAACTTGTGATTTAAATCCACAAAATCATTTAATGTGAATGTAACAACAAGTTAACCACATTCAATAAAATATGTGTGATCAAATGAATCAATTAAATCTCTCCCGTATCGATACGCACTTGGAATTTCAATCTCCTAGATGATTTGTTAGAGATGTAACCACAAGTTCAACTCATTGGATTAGTTTCAAGATATCAAATGAATGCATTGGTCTCATTTGTTTCTATATAACCTATAGATTTTAATCGTTTAAATCATTCATTATAGACATTATAACAAGTTAAACATATTAGATTTAACAATAAGGGATCATATGAATAAGTTGAATCCCATTCATTTTCATACAAACTTGTGATTTCAATCCCCTAAATCATTGAATGTGAATATAAAAACAAGTTAACCACGTTCCATTAAATATGTGTGATCAAAATGAATCAATTAAATCCCTCTCGTATTGATAAGAACTTGTAATTTCAATCTCTTAGATCATTCGTTAGGGATGTAACTACAAGTTCGACTCATTGGGCTAGATATAAGGGATCAAACAAATCCGTTGGTCCCATTTCTATCAATGTAAACTAGAGATTTTGATCATTTAAATCATTCATTATGGACATTATAATAAGTGAAAGATATTAGATTAACTAAAAGGGATCATATAAATGAGATGAATCACATTAATTTTAATACAAACTTGTGATTTCAATCATTTAAATCATTCATTATAGATGTAATAACAAGTGAGACACATTAGATTAAATATAAGTGAGCAATGAATCACTTGAATCTCATTCATTTTCTTTTAAAGTTATGATTTCAATCCACTAAATCATTCAATATAGATGTAACAACGAGTTAAGAACATTCAATTGGATATGAGTGATCAAGAGAATCACTTAAATCATTCGTTATGGACATTATAACAAGTGAATCATATTAGATTAACAAAAATGGATCATATAAATGAGATGAATCACGTTTATTTTAAAACAAACTTGTGATTTTATTAATTTAAATCATTCATTATAGATGTAATAACAAGTGAGACACATTAGATTAAATATAAGCGAGCAATGAATCTCTTGAATCTCATTCATTTTCTTTTAAACTTGTGATTTCAATCCACTAAATCANTCATAGATCGTTCGTTAGAGATGTAACCACAAGCTCAACTTATTGGATTAGTTTCAAGGGATCAATTGAATGCATTGGTCTCATTTGTTTCTACATAAACTAGTGATTTTAATCGTTTAAATCATTCATTATAGACATTATAACAAGTGTAACTTATAAGATTAACAATAAGGGATCATATGAATAAGGGATCATACAAACATGTGATTTCAATCCACTAAATCATTAAATGTAAATATAACAATAAGTTAACCACGTTCAATTAAATATGTGTGATCAAATGAATCAATTAAATCCCTCTCGTATTGATACGAACTTGTAATTTCAATATCTTAGATCATTCGTTAGGGATGTAACTACAAGTTTGACTCATTGGATTAGATATAAGGGATCAAACAAATGCGTTGGTCCCATTTCTACCAATGTAAACTAGAGATTTTGATAATTTAAATCATTCGTTATGTACATTATAATAAGTGAAACATATTAGATTAACTAAATGGGATCATATGAATGAGATGAATCACATTCATTTTAATGCAAACTTGTGATTTCAATCATTTAAATCATTCATTATAGATGTAATAACAAGTGAGACACATTATATTAAACATAAGTGAGCGATGAATAAGTTGAATCTCATTCATTTTCTTTTCAATAAGTTTAAACATTAGATGTAACGACAAGTTAAGAACAATCAATTAGATATGTGTGATCAAGAGAATCACCTAAATCCCACTCATGTTGAAAGGAACTTGTGATTTCAATCCTTTAAATCATTCATTATAGTTGTAATAAGAAGTTAAACTTGTTGGATTAGATACAAGGGATCAAACAAATGCAGTTTTCTCATTTGTATACATATAAACTAGAGATTTTGATAATTTAAATTATTTGTTATGGACATTATAAGGGAACATATAAATGAGTGGAATTTCATTCATTTTCATTCAAACTTGTGATTTAAATCCACAAAATCATTCAATGTGAATGTAACAACTAGTTAACCACATTCAGTAAAATATGTGTGATCAAGTGAATCAATTAAATCTGTCAACAATTGCTACGAACTTGGGATTTCAATCTCTTAGATCGTTCGTTAGAGATGTAACTCCAAGTTCAACTCATTAGATAAGTTTCAAGGGATCAAACGATTGAATTGGTCTCATTTGTATCTACATAAACTAGGGATTTTAATCGTTCAAATCATTCACTATAGACATTATAACAAGTTAAACTTATTAGATTAACAATAAGGGATGATATGAATAAGTTGAATCTCATTCATTTTCAAACAAACTTGTCATTTCAATCCCCTAAATCATTGAATGTGAATATAACAACAAGTTAACCACGTTCAATTAAATATGTTTCATCAAGAGAATCACTTAAATCCCACTAGTATTGATAGGAACTTGTGATTTCAATCCCTTAAATCATTAACTATAGATGTAATAAGAAGTTAAACTCATTGG